>JZKD02S0111379.1:323440-341447 GCA_000966675.3 Picea glauca
TGATCTAGGTGGATATTGGTGGCCACCCACCTATTCCAACTGGCTCATCTTATCTGTCTTTGTTCAGCACGTTCTTTTGTACTTCTTTGTAATTGTGGGTTCTACACTTATGGGGATGTCTGAAGCCCCATGCACCCTTTAGGTGGATACTGGTGGCCTCTCTCCTAATCCAACTGGCTTATTTTGTATGTTTTCATGTCAACACTTCTTGTTGTACTTCCAGGGTCGTTTTGGGGCCCTAAATGTTGTTTTTTTGGCTCACCACAGTCAAATTGTAGAGAGAGGATAATTTTGATGGCGGAATGTGTAGTTCTTTGAAAGACCTTTCCAACGGGCTATCACGTGCCTAAAACGGAGGTCCTATGCAAAAGTTACGACCCTGGGAAGTTGAGGTACCAACTTACACCAACTTACCCATAGGGGCCCACATGACTTTTGGTGTTTCACCTTCTAGGGTTAGGTTTCTGGATGTCTAGGGTTTTGCCATTCATGAGTAATATCAAAAAGGCCTCTGGAGCCTCATTATAATCCATTCTACTCAACGAATGTGCGTAGCAGCGACATCTCTTCTCAGAGATAGCTACCACCATTCGAGCAAGTGTTTTCAGTTCTGCAACTTTACAGTTTCAACCTATTTCATTATTCAATAGAAGATATTGTCCTCTAGATATACGTGTTATTATTCATATCAATGTGTTTATTGTATTCAATATGTTAATCAATTTGTTCCACTCCTAAATCTGGATCAATGGTATTAGAGCGGTCTACTCTTCATTTATTTTTCTTCGTACATGTCCCCAACAATATCTGGGTACAAGAAGTTGGGACTCGAACCAATCGAGCCATTGCAAGATAGATCGCGTCGAGCCCGACAACAACCCATGGGGGACAAAAATAAATATGATGGAGCGGGATATCCTATTAAAATGTTGCTTGAGGAATCCCTCGCGCGACAAATGAACGAAATGATGGACAACTTCGCGCAGATTCTTCGACGACTTCCCATAGGAGAAGCACCTTCGTCAAGTGGCCATGCAACCCCCTTCAAGGTATAGGTAAATTTTGATATTCCATTATTTGAAGGACTGATAGATGTGGATGTTGTAGATAAATGGTTGAATCTGATCGAAGGGTATTTTTCGGTCCACAATTTTTTCGATAGGGAAAATATCACTTTTTCACTCCTCAAGGTCGTTCCCCATGTTAAAGAGTGGTGGGATACTTACTCTGAGAAAAGGGCAGTAGAGGAATCTGCAGTGTTTGTAGTGGACCCTACATGGGATTCCTTTCGGTACTCCATCAAAGAACAGTACTACTTTGTTGGAAGCTACGAGGACCAATACACTAGATGGACCACCCTACGTCAAGAAAGGGACCAGACAGTACCAGATTTCACCAATATTTTCCATACCCTGAGCACCAAATTGGGTATCAAAGACTCTGAGTGTCATTTGGTGCTCAAATGTTGTGGTTGTTTGAATAGATACATTCAAATAGAAATGGAGTTTCTAGACATCGCCTCATTGGGCACGGCTTATAGATATGCGGTCAAGATCGAGCAGAAATTTAAGCATAAAAGGTGAGAGATTGGATCTGCAAACCCCTCATAGTCAAAGCAGGGAAAAGGTGTCCCCAACCCACATAGCAAGGGACCAAGTCGATATGGCCACCCTCAGTACAACCAGTCCAAGCCACAACATAAGAAGGGCAATGAGAAAACGATGAAGGACATGAGAAAATGGCGTGAGTACCATAAAATCCCTTGGCACAACACCGAAGAATGTCGCTCCAAGCAGTCACTCATGGATGAATTGAAGGCTTCTGAGTCAGAGGTCGATTCTGATTCTGAATCAAATCCTAAATGAGGGAAGCAGATTATTGATGTTGAACCCAGTGACATTATCGCTACCACGAAAGTTCGACCAAGAAAACCAGAAGAACGAGAGGAAGGAGAATGCCTCTTTTACTCGCAGATGTGGGTAAAGGAGGCTCTGCTTAATTTCATTGTCGATAGAGGGAGTCAGAAGAACCTAATTTCAGCTGATATCATCAAGCAGTTGGGCCTGCCAACGACATTGCACTTGCATCCCTACACCATCGGCTAGCTTCACCAAGGAAGAGATCTTCGTGTCATCCAACAATGATGTCTTCCCTATGACATCAAGTATTTCAAAGATTAGGTATTATGTGATACTCTCCCCTTGAAATTTGTGATGTTCTTTTAGGACAACCATATTTGTGGAAGCATCATGTTGTGTATGAGTCTAGACCCCACAGTGTTATTATTAATTTGGGTAGACAATTATACAGGATACCAGAGGTAGCATCGCCTACTGTTATTTCTTTAATCTCTGATAAGCAATGCAGTAAGGTCATCTCACAGACCAGTAAGTTCGTCTTCTTTGTGATCCATTCTCACAGTAAGCAAAAGGTCATCACCACATCCGTGGCCTCTACACAGAGATTCTCTTTGTAGTAGAAGCAAGTGGACGGGATCGTGGAAGAATACAGAGACATCTTCTCCTCACATACAGGGGTACCGACACACTACCAAGTCAAGCATCCAATTGATCTGACCCCTGACGCACCTCTACATAATGGACCAGTCTATCGTCACTCGCTGATGGAAAATGACGAAATCAGACGACAGATCCAAGAGCTGCTTCAAAAGGGGCACATCAGACCCAAATCCTCCTCTTGCAGAATCCTAATTGTACTGGTGCAGAAGAATGATGGGATGTGGCGACTCTGCATTGATTACAGAGCCTTAAACAAAATCACAGTCAGGAACCGGTACCCCATTCTTAGGATTGATGACCTTCTTGACCAACTCAAGGGGGGAAATTTCTTCAACAAGATTGACCTAAAGCTTGGCTACCACCAGGTTCCCATCAAACCAACTGATGTATGGAAGACAACCTTCAAATATAAAGAAGGTCTCTTCTAATGGTTAGTCATGCCCTTTGGCTTAACAAATGCACCAGCCACATTCATGAGGTTGATGGATGATGTATTGAGACTCTTCACCAACTCCTTTGTGGTGGTATATTTGGATGACATCCTCATCTTCAGTAGAACGTGGGAGGATCACATGCAAGATATTCAATAGGTTTTGAGCACTCTGCGACAGCACAAGCTATATGCAAACTTGGAAAAATGCTCTTTTGGCATGAACAGGGTCCAATAATTGGGATACATTGTTGATGAGCATGGGGTACATGTTGATCCAGCTAAGATCCAAGTCATATGTGACTGGCCATCCCTGACCACACTGACCGAGCTTTGGAGCTTCTTGGTACTAGCCAACTTCTACCGATAGTTCATTTTGGGATTCTCCCATATTGCATGGGCCCTCAGCCAGGTGACCAAGGGAGGTGGTAGGGCCAATTTCATGTGGGGGAAGGAGAAGCAACGAGCATTCGATGATCTGAAGCATCACTTGTGCTCAGCTCCAATACTCTCCTTGTTGGATCTACAACAATTGTTCGAGATTGAGACTAATGCATCTGACTATGTTGTGGACATAGTTCTCACTCAGCACGGGCATCTCGTGGCATACCATAGTGAGACACTCTCTGATACTGTCTAGAAATACTCCACCTATGACAAGGAAATGTATTCCATTGTACAATCTTGTCGTCAATGGAAACATTACATTCTAGGAAAAGAGACGATCATACACACTGATCACAAGCCTATACAGTTCATACAAACACAGGGGAAATTGTAGAACGACCGCCATAAGAAGTGGTCCATGTACCTGCAACAATTCCATCTCAACATCAAGTATAAGACATGTATCTACAATCATGTCGTTGACTCCCTCAGTCGGCCTCCTGTGGTTGCACTCACCACTATTCTCCATTCCTGTGGACATGAATCGTCTGAGTGGCCTCAACTTTATTAGCAAGATCTAGACTTTGCCACCACCTATCATCCCTTGGGTACATGCACAACTGATGTATGGAAGACAACCTTTAAATCTAAAGAAGGTCTCTTCAAATGGCTAGTCATACCCTTTGGCTTAACAAATGCACCAGCCACATTCATGAGGTTGGTGGATGATGTATTGAGACTCTTCACCAACTCCTTTGTGGTGGTATATTTGGATGACATCCTCATCTTCAGTAGAACTTGGGAGGATCACATGCAAGATATTCAATAGGTTTTGATCACTCTGCGACAGCATAAGTTATATGCGAACTTGGAAAAATGCTCTTTTGGCATGAACATGGTCCAATACTTGGGATACATTGTTGATGAGCATGGGGTACATGTTGATCCAGCTAAGATCCAAGTCATCTGTGACTGGCCAGCCTTGACCACACTGACTAAGCTTTGGAGCTTCTTGGTACTAGCCAACTTCTACCAACGGTTCATTTTGGGATTCTCCCATATTGCATGGGCCCTCAGCCAAGTGACCAAGGGAGGTGGTAGGGCCAAGTTCATGTGGGGGAAGGAGAAGCAACGAGCATTCGATGATTTGAAGCATCACTTGTGCTCATCTCCAATACTCTCATTGTTGGATCTACAACAATTGTTCGAGATTGAGACTGATGCATCTGACTATGTTGTGGATGTAGTTCTCACTCAACACGGGCATCTCGTGGCATACCATAGTGAGACACTCTCTGATACTGTCTGGAAATACTCCACCTATGACAAGAAAATGTATTCCATTGTACAATCCTGGTGTCAATGGAAACATTACATTCTAGGAAAAGAGACGATCATACACACTGATCACAAGCCTATACAGTTCATACAGACACAGGGGAAATTGCAGAACGACCGCCATCAGAAGTGGTCCACGTACCTGCAACACTTCCATCTCAACATCAAGTATAAGACATGTATCTGCAATCATGTCGTTGACTCCCTCAGTTGGCCTCCTGTGGCTGCACTCACCACTATTCTCCATTCTTGTGGACATGAAGCATCTGAGTGGCCTCAACTTTATTAGCAATATCTAGACTTCACCACCACCTATCATCCCTTGGGTACATGCACAGTGGTCACCAATTTTAACATTCAGAACGAACTGTTATGCCACTTGGGCCATATTTATGTTCCTACAAGTGAGTGTGCAAAGTTGATTTGGGAAGCCCATTACAGTCCAATGGCAGGACATTTTGGCATGGAGAAAACTGGGGTTGTTCTTCAGAAACATTTTTATTGGCCAAAAATTTGACAGGAGATCAGCAAGTATATCAAATCTTGCACTGTCTATGCCATTTCCAAGTCATCCATCAAGAAGCAAGGCTTATACACCCCTCTTCCTATTCCCTAGAAGCCTTGGGAATCCATCTCAATGGATTATATGTCTAGCATGTCGTCCACCAAGTAGGAAAATGATTGTGTATTTGTGGTCATTGATCAGTTTTCCAAGATGGCCATCCTCACATCCTGCAAAAAGAATATCACAACGACAGATACTGCCAAGCTCTTCTTCGAACGAGTGTGGGTCCACTTTGGGATACCACAGACCATCATCTCCAACCAGGACAGCACGTTCATCAACACATTTTGGTCGAGTCTCTGGTCTCGGTTTAACACCAAGCTCACAAAATCCATTGCTTTCCACCACCAAACAAACAGCCAAACAGAGGTCGTCAATCTGATGATTGTGCACATCCTGTGCATGTACAATTCTAAGCATCCACGTATATGGGACGAGAGTCTCCCCTATGTTAAACACAGTTACAATAGGGCTCTCCATAGCTCCACCGACCATAGCCCATTTCAGGTGGGTCTGGGATTCCAACCCTTGGGACACACTGATGTTGCACTTCCTCTTGCCACCGCACAGACAGACTCTTCCCACGATAAGTCTGCGATCGACAAAGCCACCAGATTCATTGAGCGGATTCAACACATCCACCAACAAGTCCAGGATATTTTGCAAAAATCCAATGTGTTAGCACTCTGAAAATTTGTTTGGTTGAGAAAACAAATGACAGAGGTAACCTACAAACCAAATTTAAGACTGGAAACTAGCCTTTCCAATATAGAGAGGGCTCTCTCTGAGACCTAGTCTCTTATATATGAAAGACTTTGGATTACCGACTAGATTTATGTGTTTGGGAAATGTATCTGGTTTCGCTGGCAAGGAAATACAGAACTTTGGGCTATGGAATCAACCTCCTAAAAGTGAGAGAAATAAATGAATGGTAAATGAAAATTTGAGAGGATAAATGCTAAATAGGAAATGGTCTTTCAATTTAAATGTCATCGTGTATGGCAGAAGAAAAAAGTACATAAAGCAAATCAGAACACCATTAAAGATGGATTCTAACTTAGAAGAAAACACAGATTTTAAATGGCTGAGTCTAAAGCATCGTGTGATAAATTTTAAACGTGTCAGACGTTCCAATTTAAACAAAGAGAACATACATGAATTTATAGGAAACAAGAAGTACATACATAGATAATATCACAATACATCAAACCGCCACCATTAGAATCTTTTCGTCAAAGCTTTNTGATCTAGGTGGATATTGGTGGCCACCCACCTATTCCAACTGGCTCATCTTATCTGTCTTTGTTCAGCACGTTCTTTTGTACTTCTTTGTAATTGTGGGTTCTACACTTATGGGGATGTCTGAAGCCCCATGCACCCTTTAGGTGGATACTGGTGGCCTCTCTCCTAATCCAACTGGCTTATTTTGTATGTTTTCATGTCAACACTTCTTGTTGTACTTCCAGGGTCGTTTTGGGGCCCTAAATGTTGTTTTTTTGGCTCACCACAGTCAAATTGTAGAGAGAGGATAATTTTGATGGCGGAATGTGTAGTTCTTTGAAAGACCTTTCCAACGGGCTATCACGTGCCTAAAACGGAGGTCCTATGCAAAAGTTACGACCCTGGGAAGTTGAGGTACCAACTTACACCAACTTACCCATAGGGGCCCACATGACTTTTGGTGTTTCACCTTCTAGGGTTAGGTTTCTGGATGTCTAGGGTTTTGCCATTCATGAGTAATATCAAAAAGGCCTCTGGAGCCTCATTATAATCCATTCTACTCAACGAATGTGCGTAGCAGCGACATCTCTTCTCAGAGATAGCTACCACCATTCGAGCAAGTGTTTTCAGTTCTGCAACTTTACAGTTTCAACCTATTTCATTATTCAATAGAAGATATTGTCCTCTAGATATACGTGTTATTATTCATATCAATGTGTTTATTGTATTCAATATGTTAATCAATTTGTTCCACTCCTAAATCTGGATCAATGGTATTAGAGCGGTCTACTCTTCATTTATTTTTCTTCGTACATGTCCCCAACAATATCTGGGTACAAGAAGTTGGGACTCGAACCAATCGAGCCATTGCAAGATAGATCGCGTCGAGCCCGACAACAACCCATGGGGGACAAAAATAAATATGATGGAGCGGGATATCCTATTAAAATGTTGCTTGAGGAATCCCTCGCGCGACAAATGAACGAAATGATGGACAACTTCGCGCAGATTCTTCGACGACTTCCCATAGGAGAAGCACCTTCGTCAAGTGGCCATGCAACCCCCTTCAAGGTATAGGTAAATTTTGATATTCCATTATTTGAAGGACTGATAGATGTGGATGTTGTAGATAAATGGTTGAATCTGATCGAAGGGTATTTTTCGGTCCACAATTTTTTCGATAGGGAAAATATCACTTTTTCACTCCTCAAGGTCGTTCCCCATGTTAAAGAGTGGTGGGATACTTACTCTGAGAAAAGGGCAGTAGAGGAATCTGCAGTGTTTGTAGTGGACCCTACATGGGATTCCTTTCGGTACTCCATCAAAGAACAGTACTACTTTGTTGGAAGCTACGAGGACCAATACACTAGATGGACCACCCTACGTCAAGAAAGGGACCAGACAGTACCAGATTTCACCAATATTTTCCATACCCTGAGCACCAAATTGGGTATCAAAGACTCTGAGTGTCATTTGGTGCTCAAATGTTGTGGTTGTTTGAATAGATACATTCAAATAGAAATGGAGTTTCTAGACATCGCCTCATTGGGCACGGCTTATAGATATGCGGTCAAGATCGAGCAGAAATTTAAGCATAAAAGGTGAGAGATTGGATCTGCAAACCCCTCATAGTCAAAGCAGGGAAAAGGTGTCCCCAACCCACATAGCAAGGGACCAAGTCGATATGGCCACCCTCAGTACAACCAGTCCAAGCCACAACATAAGAAGGGCAATGAGAAAACGATGAAGGACATGAGAAAATGGCGTGAGTACCATAAAATCCCTTGGCACAACACCGAAGAATGTCGCTCCAAGCAGTCACTCATGGATGAATTGAAGGCTTCTGAGTCAGAGGTCGATTCTGATTCTGAATCAAATCCTAAATGAGGGAAGCAGATTATTGATGTTGAACCCAGTGACATTATCGCTACCACGAAAGTTCGACCAAGAAAACCAGAAGAACGAGAGGAAGGAGAATGCCTCTTTTACTCGCAGATGTGGGTAAAGGAGGCTCTGCTTAATTTCATTGTCGATAGAGGGAGTCAGAAGAACCTAATTTCAGCTGATATCATCAAGCAGTTGGGCCTGCCAACGACATTGCACTTGCATCCCTACACCATCGGCTAGCTTCACCAAGGAAGAGATCTTCGTGTCATCCAACAATGATGTCTTCCCTATGACATCAAGTATTTCAAAGATTAGGTATTATGTGATACTCTCCCCTTGAAATTTGTGATGTTCTTTTAGGACAACCATATTTGTGGAAGCATCATGTTGTGTATGAGTCTAGACCCCACAGTGTTATTATTAATTTGGGTAGACAATTGTACAGGATACCAAAGGTAGCATCGCCTACTACTATTTCTTTAATCTCTGCTAAGCAATGCAGTAAGGTCATCTCACAGACCAGTAAGTTCGTCTTCTTTGTGATCCATGCTCACAGTAAGCAGAAGGTCATCACCACATCTGTGGCCTCTACATAGAGCTTCTCTTTGCAGTAGAAGCAAGTGGACGGGATCGTGGAAGAATACAGAGACATCTTCTCCTCACATACAGGGGTACCGACACACTACCAAGTCAAGCATCCAATTGATCTGACCCCCGACGCACCTCTACATAATGGACCAGTATATCGTCACTCGCTGATGGAAAATGACGAAATCAAACGACGGATCCAAGAGCTTCTTCAAAAGGGGCACATCAGACCCAACTCCTCCTCTTGCAGAATCCTAATTGTACTGGTGCAGAAGAATGATGGGATGTGGCGACTCTGCATTGATTACAGAGCCTTAAACAAAATCACAGTCAGGAACCGGTACCCCATTCCTAGGATTGATGACCTTCTTGACCAACTCAAGGGGGGAAAGTTCTTCAACAAGATTGACCTAAAGCTTGGCTACCACCAGGTTCCCATCAAACCAACTGATGTATGGAAGACAACCTTCAAATCTAAAGAAGGTCTCTTCGAATGGTTAGTCATGCCCTTTGGCTTAACAAATGCACCAGCCACATTCATGAGGTTGATGGATGATGTATTGAGACTTTTCACCAACTCCTTTGTGGTCATATATTTGGATGACATCCTCATCTTCAGTATAACGTGGGAGGATCACATGCAAGATATTCAATAGGTTTTGAGCACTCTGCAACAGCACAAGATATATGCAAACTTGGAAAAATGCTCTTTTGGCATGAACAGGGTCCAATAATTGGGATACATTGTTGATGAGCATGGGGTACATGTTGATCCAGCTAAGATCCAAGTCATATGTGACTGGCCATCCCTGACCACACTGACCGAGCTTTGGAGCTTCTTGGTACTAGCCAACTTCTACCGATAGTTCATTTTGGGATTCTCCCATATTGCATGGGCCCTCAGCCAGGTGACCAAGGGAGGTGGTAGGGCCAATTTCATGTGGGGGAAGGAGAAGCAACGAGCATTCGATGATCTGAAGCATCACTTGTGCTCAGCTCCAATACTCTCCTTGTTGGATCTACAACAATTGTTCGAGATTGAGACTAATGCATCTGACTATGTTGTGGACATAGTTCTCACTCAGCACGGGCATCTCGTGGCATACCATAGTGAGACACTCTCTGATACTGTCTAGAAATACTCCACCTATGACAAGGAAATGTATTCCATTGTACAATCTTGTCGTCAATGGAAACATTACATTCTAGGAAAAGAGACGATCATACACACTGATCACAAGCCTATACAGTTCATACAAACACAGGGGAAATTGTAGAACGACCGCCATAAGAAGTGGTCCATGTACCTGCAACAATTCCATCTCAACATCAAGTATAAGACATGTATCTACAATCATGTCGTTGACTCCCTCAGTCGGCCTCCTGTGGTTGCACTCACCACTATTCTCCATTCCTGTGGACATGAATCGTCTGAGTGGCCTCAACTTTATTAGCAAGATCTAGACTTTGCCACCACCTATCATCCCTTGGGTACATGCACAACTGATGTATGGAAGACAACCTTTAAATCTAAAGAAGGTCTCTTCAAATGGCTAGTCATACCCTTTGGCTTAACAAATGCACCAGCCACATTCATGAGGTTGGTGGATGATGTATTGAGACTCTTCACCAACTCCTTTGTGGTGGTATATTTGGATGACATCCTCATCTTCAGTAGAACTTGGGAGGATCACATGCAAGATATTCAATAGGTTTTGATCACTCTGCGACAGCATAAGTTATATGCGAACTTGGAAAAATGCTCTTTTGGCATGAACATGGTCCAATACTTGGGATACATTGTTGATGAGCATGGGGTACATGTTGATCCAGCTAAGATCCAAGTCATCTGTGACTGGCCAGCCTTGACCACACTGACTAAGCTTTGGAGCTTCTTGGTACTAGCCAACTTCTACCAACGGTTCATTTTGGGATTCTCCCATATTGCATGGGCCCTCAGCCAAGTGACCAAGGGAGGTGGTAGGGCCAAGTTCATGTGGGGGAAGGAGAAGCAACGAGCATTCGATGATTTGAAGCATCACTTGTGCTCATCTCCAATACTCTCATTGTTGGATCTACAACAATTGTTCGAGATTGAGACTGATGCATCTGACTATGTTGTGGATGTAGTTCTCACTCAACACGGGCATCTCGTGGCATACCATAGTGAGACACTCTCTGATACTGTCTGGAAATACTCCACCTATGACAAGAAAATGTATTCCATTGTACAATCCTGGTGTCAATGGAAACATTACATTCTAGGAAAAGAGACGATCATACACACTGATCACAAGCCTATACAGTTCATACAGACACAGGGGAAATTGCAGAACGACCGCCATCAGAAGTGGTCCACGTACCTGCAACACTTCCATCTCAACATCAAGTATAAGACATGTATCTGCAATCATGTCGTTGACTCCCTCAGTTGGCCTCCTGTGGCTGCACTCACCACTATTCTCCATTCTTGTGGACATGAAGCATCTGAGTGGCCTCAACTTTATTAGCAATATCTAGACTTCACCACCACCTATCATCCCTTGGGTACATGCACAGTGGTCACCAATTTTAACATTCAGAACGAACTGTTATGCCACTTGGGCCATATTTATGTTCCTACAAGTGAGTGTGCAAAGTTGATTTGGGAAGCCCATTACAGTCCAATGGCAGGACATTTTGGCATGGAGAAAACTGGGGTTGTTCTTCAGAAACATTTTTATTGGCCAAAAATTTGACAGGAGATCAGCAAGTATATCAAATCTTGCACTGTCTATGCCATTTCCAAGTCATCCATCAAGAAGCAAGGCTTATACACCCCTCTTCCTATTCCCTAGAAGCCTTGGGAATCCATCTCAATGGATTATATGTCTAGCATGTCGTCCACCAAGTAGGAAAATGATTGTGTATTTGTGGTCATTGATCAGTTTTCCAAGATGGCCATCCTCACATCCTGCAAAAAGAATATCACAACGACAGATACTGCCAAGCTCTTCTTCGAACGAGTGTGGGTCCACTTTGGGATACCACAGACCATCATCTCCAACCAGGACAGCACGTTCATCAACACATTTTGGTCGAGTCTCTGGTCTCGGTTTAACACCAAGCTCACAAAATCCATTGCTTTCCACCACCAAACAAACAGCCAAACAGAGGTCGTCAATCTGATGATTGTGCACATCCTGTGCATGTACAATTCTAAGCATCCACGTATATGGGACGAGAGTCTCCCCTATGTTAAACACAGTTACAATAGGGCTCTCCATAGCTCCACCGACCATAGCCCATTTCAGGTGGGTCTGGGATTCCAACCCTTGGGACACACTGATGTTGCACTTCCTCTTGCCACCGCACAGACAGACTCTTCCCACGATAAGTCTGCGATCGACAAAGCCACCAGATTCATTGAGCGGATTCAACACATCCACCAACAAGTCCAGGATATTTTGCAAAAATCCAATGTGTTAGCACTCTGAAAATTTGTTTGGTTGAGAAAACAAATGACAGAGGTAACCTACAAACCAAATTTAAGACTGGAAACTAGCCTTTCCAATATAGAGAGGGCTCTCTCTGAGACCTAGTCTCTTATATATGAAAGACTTTGGATTACCGACTAGATTTATGTGTTTGGGAAATGTATCTGGTTTCGCTGGCAAGGAAATACAGAACTTTGGGCTATGGAATCAACCTCCTAAAAGTGAGAGAAATAAATGAATGGTAAATGAAAATTTGAGAGGATAAATGCTAAATAGGAAATGGTCTTTCAATTTAAATGTCATCGTGTATGGCAGAAGAAAAAAGTACATAAAGCAAATCAGAACACCATTAAAGATGGATTCTAACTTAGAAGAAAACACAGATTTTAAATGGCTGAGTCTAAAGCATCGTGTGATAAATTTTAAACGTGTCAGACGTTCCAATTTAAACAAAGAGAACATACATGAATTTATAGGAAACAAGAAGTACATACATAGATAATATCACAATACATCAAACCGCCACCATTAGAATCTTTTCGTCAAAGCTTTAGGACTCATGCATTGTTATTTCTATTCAGATTCAAATATTACATTCAAGAGTCCTCTATCTACACTACTTTGTCAACCCGACTTACATTGAAAAGATATAATATATAGAAAAAATTATGCCCCTTGGGATGTTATGGCTCAAACTCTTCTCCTAGAATTTTGGATTCAGCTACTTCCTCCCAGATGACCTTTTGAATAGAGTTTACTAAAAATGGAAACCCGATTGCACCCAATTATAACATAACCGACATCTTCATCTTAATCATTCAGTCATGAGTAAGATTCGATCATCAGGTTGTGATGCATCGGCGTTTTTTTTTACCGGGTGCCTGAGTGATCGAGCACACTGTTGGAAACTCTACCACCTTGTGTAACGGGCTCTGGTTGTTGATGCGTGATCATTGGTTGTAGCATGCACATGGCGAATTGGTGTAGCAGATGTCCGTTTTCAGTCGCTTGTGCAACTCAAGGTGGAAATGACGGTTGGGAGGCCACGCATCTCTTCCAAAACTAGCATGCATTTCACTTACACTTGTCCTCCGTAATAGGAAAGTTTACAGCATCTACGCGACAAATATTCACCGCGCGGGTACCCCGTCAAAATTCTTGTTACCGGCAGGAAACGGGACACGCGGGGAGAAATATTCCATGCCACGATCAAAAATGACAAAATGGGTTGTCTCACTCATGCCTTTGGCCTCACCTACAACCTTAAAACTCTGAGTGTTTTCCTAAGAGACTAGTTTCATATGTTCAGATTCTTCACTTGTCTCCACAAGACCACATTTCCTTTAATCTTTGCTTGAGTGTTGGTGAGAATTGTGTGGGAGTTATCCATGGTCGATCTACATTCCTTGAGGTGATATGTGATTCTTTCCTCTGACACCCTTTATTATTCCTGTGGCTGAATGATTACGTCTTCCACCTCTCTGAGTTGTCTTTTGATCCAATTTGCATTCCCTGCTCGGCTCTACGACATTGGTGTTTCAATATTCCTTTCTGCCAACTGTCTTCTTAATTCTATGTTTTCCTGATACAATTCGAAAATAGCAAGTTTATCTTGCTTCAGCTGCTGTGACAACTCTTGAACCTTCACGTTTTCATCGCCTGACCTTCTCCGTCTTTCACCGCTTTCCTTGCTTGAAACTTCGACAGGTTCTAGTCGAATGGCATGCATGAGTAACCTCTTAGCAATAGATTGGGTTCACAGTTCATTGGGAGCTTGGATCTCCTCGGGCTTCTTAATCAACCTTGGCATGCCTCTTTTCCAGGGTGTTGGTTGGTGGGATGACGAATCTTCTATTTCCTTTCCTTTTCTCATGGCCTCTTCCATTCTTTCCCCTGTGTTGTAGAATGTTGTTTCCCTCGTGGATAGAGGAAAGTCTCCTTTGGGGTCTCTGGGGATGTTGGCTGAAATCATAAATGAATCCCATTCTTTGTCCAGTCGTCTCAATTCTTCGACCACCAACAACTTGATCAATGACAGATGGAATATTTTTTTCCCCGGTTGGTCAGCCTCAGCCTAGACGTTGTCTACCATATTTTCTAGGCTTTGATGCAGGAAGAAAGGTAGGTTCAAAGGTTTTTTCCCTGTGAAGTGCATCAACAGCCTGATGTGATATGGGTATACTCTATCAAACCTTCCTTCATAGGTGAAATGCTTTCTAATTACCTTTAGGATCTTTTGGAAAGGCTCCCGGAGGTACTAACTTGGAACACATGCTCTAATTTCCCCATTTAGGCAGTTAGGCTCGATAAAGTCTTCATAGCACAAAACATCTAAAGGTATGCCTTTAAACCACTTTTCACCATGTGAAGGGATCTCTTTTGCAGCTGACAGAGTTTCCTCTGTCACTCGGAAGGTGATTCCTGCAATGGTCGCGCGGAACCCATTATACTTGAGGGTGAATTGTTCAGCCATCTTTGCATTGTATCCTTTTATCTTTTCACAAAAGCACATACATCTGACCTGTTCAAAAGATGTCCTAATCTCTGGATCTTCATTGATTAATGCCAGGTCTCGAGGCTCAGACCTCACGTCCCTGCCACTTCGCACCTTATTTCTTATGTTTTGGGATATTGTCATGATGTCAATATGTATTTGTTTTGTGCACGCGGTAATGAACGGTAACACCCTCTCTATGCGAAAAATGAGAATGATGTACTTTGCAGAGACCTGTCAGAAAGGAAGTGACAACAACTTTGTGCAATAAGCAAAATCAGCCACAGGAGTCCACTGTGCGGTTGTAAGGCGCGATGGAAAATTTTGTCGCAATAGGAAATCGTGATGGAAAATAGCAATGGGAGGCTCGTCCCAATAGGGAATCGCGATGGAAAATAGCAACGGGAGGCTCATCCCAGTAGGGAATTGCGACAAAAAATTCTAGCGCAGTGGCAAGGTACTGGGAGACTTCTCGTGAGACAGAGAATTTAGGCGTGACAGGAAGAAACTCCAAATAAGAAAGGTTGATTGTGAGAAGAAATATTGTCCAACACACTAGTTCACAGCGAACTCCAATGGACTTTAAACAATGACTGAGAATGATGAAGGAGACGCAACAACTTGAATGAACAGACTCACCATACGAACGATGGCAATCATCTTTCCCACAACAAAGAGTTCTAGGGCTTGCATAAAAAACTACAGACAATGCACAAATCTGGAAGGTAAAGGAGACGCATGCAGGGTGACCAGTATTTATACTTGAATGGGAAAGGAATGGAATCATGGTAGAGGATGATAAATCCATGCTGATGAGAAGTTTGAAAGCAGGCTGAAGTTTTGCGCAGCAAACTCATAAGACGGGTACACTTTGAAGTGTGCAAAGTACAGATGATAAGAATGGAAGAGTATACATGATATGAGCGTCGTGATTTCTTATTTTTCTGACTTCATAATTAGGTAATGATGTTCGTTATATCCATCGACATGACCTTTATCCCAACAACTTGCCTATATCTGGCACGTAAATTCCCCCTTTATGGCAGAACTCGATCTTTCGGGATAAGGACTTTTACAAGTCGCACGTGACTAATCATTACGCCCTTTCCCGACTCCAAGGGCCAAACCCACTACTTGTTGATTTTGACCCATTTGTAATTTGGTTCCTAACCTCACATCCTTTGACACATGAACTATGACTCATCTAGGACTGTAAAAAATTACGGTGCTAACAACTGGCTCCAATGGGGATGTTATCCTCCCGGTGAGGTGGCAAAGAGCAACAGGATAGGTTCCTGACCATTGGGTTTTATCTGACTTACAGGCTTCTAAAATGACGAAAAAGACTCATCCCAGACTTCCTTGACACAGTTACAACCAGACTCAACATAAACTTAGGGCCTTCACTTCATGCTTCAATTTTCTACTGACTACTGACTCGAAATGCTTTCTTTGAAAAATAAAATGGTTATTTACAATGACATGAAAGACTAAAACAACTTGCTAAACCAGATAATGTTTGAGGAACCTTCAATTCACAGGCCCCCCACCAGTGAGCTCTCCATTACGCTCTTGTAGAAAATAACCATTGTTCCCATGATACATGGAAATCCTGAATGGCCCCATCCAAAGATGATCAAACTTTTCATGCCTCCCTTTGTCCTCATTTCTCGCGTCCCACTTCAGTACCAAATCATCCACCTTGAAATCCTCCTCTTTAGTGTGTCTGTTGAAGCTTTTTTTCATTTTGTCTTGGTGAAGTTGTGATTTTTTGAAGACTTCTCTCTCATTTGTTGCGCATGGACCAATTGGTTTATTCTCCTTTGAGTGTTGTTCGACTCGGCCTCTTTCTCTTGCAGCAGTGTCCTTAACGGAAATCCCAATTAGGTGGGAAAAACCACCTCTGCACCATATACAATTTGGAAAGGCGATGTGGAGATGGAATTTTTAGTGGTGCTCATGTCGACCCATAACGCATAGATAATCTTTTTGTGCCAAGCTTTCTTGTTGTCTAGTAGAAGTTTCTTAATAATCCTAGTTAAAATCTTGTTAGATGACTCTGCCAATCCATTACCCTGTGGGTAATAAGTTGTGGAATGTCCCAGATTTATGTTGTAGTCATTGCAAAACTTCTCCATATTCTTAGACTTGAACGTTGTTTCTTTGTCAGTGATGATCTTGATTGGACAACCGAATCTAGACAAGATATTAGTCTCTAAAAATAGAATGATAACTATGTCAGTAGCTTGCCTTGTGGGGACCGCTTTGATCCATTTGGTGAAGCATTATGTGGCCGTCAGTATCCATCTATGTTGAGCTGAAGATGGAGGATGAATTTCTCCTATAAAATCTAGACCCCATTGCATAAACGGTGCTTCGATCGAGATAGGATACAAAGGTAGGGGTTGCAATTTTTTTTTCCCATCGAAGATCTAGCATTCGTGGAAACTAGAAACTTCCTTGTATACATCTGCAAAAATACTGGGCCAATAGAACCCTGCCCTCAAGATTTTGTGCACAGTGGTATTCCAATAATGATGCCCCCCGCAGTCTCCTTTGTGAAACTCCTTGATAGCCCTTTCTGTATCTTCCTCCAGTAAACAATTCAGCAAGATCCCACCTGGATCCTTCCAATATAGATAATTGTTTAGGATGAAAAACTTAGTTGCTTTCAAATTCAAAAATCTGGCTTTGGTTTTGCTCAACCTTGGAGGAGATTGCAAATTATTTAACACGTAAATAGTGTTGGTGTACCAAGGCGAATCAATGAATTTCTGAGATACCTGCAAGATCGTTTCTTCTTGTGGATTCTCCGATAGATCAGCAATGAAATTTATTCCCAAAACATCACAATTCGACTGTGCCATTAATTTTGCAAGACCTTGACCCTTAATCATCTTTGTAGGCTTGATTTCAAGGTCATATTCCAACATTACTGTGATCCATTTACCCCTTCTTCCTTCAGGATCAGGCTGAGTCAAGGTATCCTTAACGGAATTGCTAGGCACATAAGAAATGACACGGGAATGCAATATATAAGTTATGAATTCCTTGAGGGCCTTCACCAAGGAATATGCTTGTGTTTCCATGATGGCATACCTT
>JZKD02S0111380.1:0-24473 GCA_000966675.3 Picea glauca
TGTACCTCAACCAAAATCCCTCATCAATTTCATCATCCAAATATGATTTGTAACTCTGTAACAGACCTGGTGTATATGATCACATACCTGCAAACCTTCCTTAACTTTAACAACAAGACACTAGCATTTTCATCAAACTTTACTTTAGTCTCACATGAGTAATTTTGGATTAGTCAAAAACCCTAATTTGCAATAATCATAACTATGTACCTGTAATGAATAAAGATCTGAAAATGGTACACAATGTTCCTCAGTGTCTTTTATGCAATTCCTCCATATTTCACTACTTGGAACCTCTCATAAAAGGAGTTATAGCAAAAATGGCATACCTTGTTGAATTTTGGATTATTCTAGAGAGAAAACTTGTAGAGCGTTCACCGCGCGAAATATTTGTTGTATGGATCTAAAAATTGTACATAGAATACTACAGACTGTACTCTAACCAATACATTTGGTATTACTAAATTTGGATCTTTTGTGAAGAAATTATGACATTTTTACTCGAAACACTTGTTTTAGACTAGTTTCAGGACTAGCCACAAACCCTATTTTCCACAGTGTGTAACTCCAAAAATACAACGACCCACAAGCTGAAATTTGTATCAAAGATACTTGGATATGTTTCATCACTGGCCTCCCAATTTCACGGTCTGAATCATTCTAGAAATTTTTTTATTGTGAAAATGGTGAGATGACTTGTAAATAACATACCTTAGAAAGCATCATCAAAAGAATTTATCCTCCCTTGAATTTCGGCCTTCTTTACTTGACCTTCCCTCTGAAATCCGGCTTAGATATCCTTTAGTTACCCCAATCACTTGTAGATATTCAATATGCTCAAGTGTGATTAAAAATGAGAGACCCTTGCCTCTTATTTATRCTTTCATGTAGCTTCCTCAAGGGGTTACCTTCTAACCATCTTAACCCATTTTCCTTATTTTAGAGCTAACCCACTTCTAACCACTTGTCCACTTAGTAATTTCTTCATTAACTTTATTATTTATATAAAAAAAAAATTATCCACTTTGACTTATAGTACACTCATCACTTCACTTTATTACTTAAATTACCTTCTAACCATCTTAACCCACTTTCCTTATTTTAGGGCTAACCCACTTCTAACCACTTGTCCACTTAGTAATTTTTACATTAACTTTATTATTTAAATAATTTATTTTGTATTTACTTTGAATTATAGTACACTCATCACTTCACTTTATTATTTAAATAATTTCTTCTTTGCAACCACTTTGACTACTTTGACGTTTTGGGGCTTCTAGATGACTCGTGAGGGTTCTCTAACTTCACATGGCCATAACTCTCTAACCGTGAGGAGTTATGTGACATTCCACATACCACTAGAAATGGCATGACATGTACTATCCATATAGAATAGTCTTACCTTAAAATATATCAAAAATCATACCATTATCCATCAAACAAACTTGGGTCCATTACCCAAACCATTGTGCTACCGGAATTTCTTCAAAGGTTGACATCAATGACAACCAACCCAATTAATCAACACCTTTCTCTTGACATTTATTTATCTAAGAAGAATTTCCCAACATCCTTAAAAGTTGAGTCACCTGAGGATGTAAATTGTGTCACTAGGAAAATATATATCTGAGAAGAGGTTCCTTATTCTTCTTCAATTCGATCTGATCCTTCTTTTTTCTGTGAGTCTAGCTTTACCTTCTTAGCAGTAGGTGTACTTTCATCAACTTCCATTGGATCACTTGCTTTTTTTTCTGAATTTCTACTTTGTCTAGAGTTTCTATAATTCAATCATCTTCTTTCATTGTGTCATCTTCAATATTTATCACTAAAGATTCTACTAGAATGCCCTTCATGAGATTTCATGGAGAATTCTCCTTCTTTTTCATATCCAAGATCTGGTGTTGAAGCAACTGTTGAATTTTGGTCCATGAATATTTGTTTTCTAATCTTTCTCTGGTTGCATCTAAGTGATGTACATAATATTAAACACCAACTACATGTTTTATGTTATAAATCACATGGAAAGGATCATATTGCCAAGGATCGTCCACTTAAAAACTAAATTTCTTTATCAGCCAAGGATACTGTTTCCATGTTGATATATTTTATTTAGTTTTAAAGACTCAAAACATGAAGGCTATTGAAGTATCAGTAAATAAATTAAGTATGACTAATATCTAAAGTTTTTTCCAGTCTTCAAAATAATTCAGTTTTTCATGAATGTTTTCTTAAATGCATTCTGCAAGACTAAACATGGCTCATTTTGAAAGTTTTAATAGGAAACCTAAAATAGAAGCATCTACTAACATGTCATTGTTATAACCAGGGACCAAAAAAATCATGGTTATGACTTCTTCAACGAAATCTTTAAATAATAATGAGCTCAGAGGAAGATTTGATTCAACCCCATCTAGTGTAATTATCCAATATGTCATAGGAACAAGTCTTTCTGATATCAGTAGTGAGATAAACTCGAGAGATAAAGCATCTTCATCTATTTTAGCCCCACTTTCAAACAACATTAACATTTTTGTTAGCCTATGACTTACCTTACCAATCACTAAGTATAATTGACACCTATATTTGTATTATTCATTTAGGATATTAGTAATATATCCTCAAGTGATGACTAATGAGTTGGTTAAGATTCACTAGCCTAGTCATCATGCATGATTTTAGGATCTAGAGAAAATATCTCTATGAGGTGGCATCCCCCATTGTACTATAAATATGTACCATTGGTGTGAATACATAGATCTAGCTTGTGAGCCTTTTCCGTCCTATTGTTGTTGTTGTCTATATTTTATCAATTGGTATCAAAGGACCTTTATCCTTAAGGACCTGGTAGCACCATGGTAGTTTTCCATGGAGAATTTTCAATGGAGGATTTTCAATCTGAATTGATGGATGATGACTACTCTCGCATGTCAAAGAAAATATAGTGCAATATGGGCATTTTAGCTTTCATTTCATTTGGAGGGGTGTCTGAAGTTGGATATGCATGAAGAAGTGGATGATGAAAGCGGAGAAGTAGTAGTTTTGTATAGATTAAAGGTATGACATTTGGATCCATGTGCTCCCATAGATCTACAACAGATCTTCTAGATCTGGTATGTAGACTATCCAAACTCCAAATTGATCCATTTCCATTCAGTGAATCGATCCATTTAAGCATGTGCCAACCATTTGTCGTTTACCTTCTATGTCTATTTTTTTGTTGTCCATCTTTGTTGTTTTCGGTTGCATGTGAGAGAATACAACCCAATAGCTCATTTTTTAGGCACCCACACTCAGCTAGAGATGCCCTATGCACAGCTGAAACAAACATGGTTCAAATATAAATATCATGCCATTGAATAGTCTTCAATCGAGCTCTATCGGATTTTTTTAGCATCCAATTCAATATGTTTTAAGTGTGTGAGTAATTGGCAAGTTTTTTGTAATGAGAGGCAGTGCCAGGGACCCAACAATTCAACGATCGACTTCATCTTCCAATGATCCAGTGATCTATTTCATCACCCAACGATTCATACCAGTGATCTTATCTACACCAGTAGATCGACCCAAAATCACCCTCATTTGTAGTGTTGGACTTCGTGGTAGGCATATTCCACACACAAATATCCAGCAACCATGAATATTTTATTGTGCACACCCTTCGTTGTAGGCATATTTTATTGTGCACAGGGGCAAAGGTTTCATTCCTGGAAAATGATGAGCTTGAAGAGATTTATGGTTATTTTATCTTTTTTAATTGTGATCCATTTATCATATTCAGAGGAAAATATTATAGGAGGATTGATTTCTCCATCATTTTGGCATTTCATATTTAATTTGTGAATCTTTGAAGATGATTACTTGAAGCGATGCCATGTATTTTCTCTTTAAAATCGCAAGGAAGCTACCAAGATATTGTGCCAGATGTAAAAGAGAGAGAATTGATGAAGACTTCACACATGTAAAGGAAGCAACCTCTACTTATTGTTGGATGACAAATTGCAGCAATTACTGGATTTTGATAGTCAAAGTTAATACATGAAAGATGTGGTTAAAACATTTTATGGAAGGTAAAAACTTTCACTTGTAACATGGTGTAAATTTTATCAAAGTCAAAAGAGGGATTTAGATGTGATGCATTAGTGACATAATGTAATGTTTCTTTTTCTAAAAGAGTTTAATTGAGTTGGGATAAAAGTGAGAGATGTCCATATTTTTAAAGAGTTAGAATAATTTGTCACATTGTTTGTAAAAGTGAGAGATATCCACTTTTTAAGAGACTTAGGAAAAATTTTCAAGAGTGACGAACTGAGGTTGTAAGAAACTCATTTTTTGAGAAAATATTTATTGTTTTCTTAAGTATTTGAGAGCAGAAGAGAAATGTTATGAATTGAAAGCCTTGCCAAAGCATTGTGAAGGAGAAAGTACATTGTATCCTTCCCATTGTATGTGGTCTCATAAGAGAGATACTTATAATAAAATTGAAGTTTTTTTCTCTGTATCCTAGATCCGCTCGAAATTGAATAAGGGGATCTTAGGTACACCTTGCGCAGTGTGTTGTGGTGAAATTTTCATGGAGGATTATATTGTTTACTGTCTATTTTTGACATCAACAAACTTACAATTGTATCATTTAAAACAACACAAATGAAGTTCAAGCACTTACAATCAAGAACATGCGATCAAGCATCTACGGTGCACATTCAAGCATTCAAAGTTGTCATACACGTCAGCATTCTACAACAAATCACATTCATATCTTTGAAGCATTGGACACTTCAAGCTAATTTGAAGAGTAATTCAACTCCATAATCAAGATTTATTGTAATTTACAAATATTCCTTTTGTAAGTTTACTTTTATCTTTGAAATCAAATTGAATTGCAATTTTTTGGGTGCATTATGAGTTTGAGCCCAACACCCAAGATTCATCGTAATTTTGAGTTGAAATTGACAAGGTTGAGTAGTTTAACTCAATCATTGTAATACTTTGGGATGCATTTTCGGTGGTAACCGACATCCTCAACTCCCTGGAAGCAAATTCAAGCGAGTGTGAAGTTCAAGCGATCGGGTTACAAATGGAGCGAAGTCGAGAATTACTAGAGTTACTAAACACTCTAATAATCAGTGTTGAAGACAACGTAGTCATACTTCAAAAATATATTTTCCAATCAATGGTAAATTGTTTGCAAGTGATGGAAGCTAAAGTTATACTTCTTCAATATTAATCCCAACTATTGAATGATGATTTGATAGTTCTCAAAAATCAGCAGTTAGTGAACTGTTCCAAACTAGTTTTTGCTCAGAACAATCCTCTCTATGATGATGATGATGATGTTTTTGATCAACAGTTATTGAAGGATAAACTCAGTAAGACAACTCCATATGCAGACGAAGATGAAGCTATTCATGAACCTACATTTTAAAAGTTTTCTTTTGAGTTTAGTGAAGAAAACCTTTCAATGATGTAGCAACATACAGTAAATCCACTTCCACGGATTTTAAAGAAACAAGTTCAGAATACTCTTTCCAATCCTATCATCAGACCTTGGGAATAAATCTGCTACAACAAGAATAGAATAGGACTTGGATGTGACAAGGAAGTTACCTTTCATATTCCAAATTATTCCAAACCAATCAATTTCCAAAGTGTTGGATTCCTTCAAGAAGTTTCAACTTCACATGTTTAAGTTCGGCATCATAATGCGAAGTGCCAACATTGTAATTGAGTTGGTCACATGGAGAATCAATGTTTTGGTCTCCATCCTCGTCATCATTGTGGAAAGCATAACCATTCTTCAGAAATATGTTCAACACTGAAGAAACCTGCAATATTGAAGATTCACTATGAGTGGATTGATCCTTGGCAGCGGTCATCAACATCCAAGCGATTATATAAGTATTACCATAGAATTCAATCTCAATTAAAGACCAATCTTGTAGCACATAACATTTTTATACCTCACATAAGTGGTCCCCTTATGGTGTATATTTTAAGCATGGCCCTCATGGGATGAGATAACATGTGGTTTTTTCCACATGCCCACTACCTGTTGCACACAAATGGAACAAGTATGGTACTCTCTTGAGCCTAGAGGGGGGAGTACAATGATGTAACTCTTTTGTACCTTCAGGGGAGGAAGTTCAAAAATCAAATGACGATGGTTTTTGAAACCACTTGTGGTCTCACCTTTCAGCAGAAAAAGGGGGGAATTCATGATGGAAATGAAGATGGTTGTCAAACCGAAAGTTTCGACAACAAATATGCCAAATGAGCATGAAATTTTCCAGATAGGCAACTACAGTATGTAGATGACAGATTTTGGCATAATTATGATTCAATGACTTGCAATTGAATCATACACATTACATTATTGGGATGATATTGGACACCTAAAAGTGTCAAAATTGGTTAGTGGTCATCCAAAACCACCAGATACATGGTATCAATTGATCAGTGGTTATCCCAAACCACAGATTCATAGAGCACTTCAGTGATACACTAATACCAGAGTGGTGATATTACATGTTCACCAATTAGCATAAGACATTAGATTCTTCTAGCTCAAATACTTGGCAAAATGATCGAATTGTCAAGCAATCAGGGAATGTTTAGATATTGCATCTTTTCACTTCCATATCTCATCTCTCTTCCAGTTCATTTCAAATGAACCATTCAGCATCCAGATTGGAAGTTTTTTAGGAAGTTCTTCATTGAGGCTCAACTCAGGAGTTTCAGTATGAAGACTTGGAATTGATACCAGTTTATGCTTCATTGTTGATATTATTGATCAGACTTGTGATTGAGGGGGGGAATTTTATCCTATGTCTTACCTTAGCAATCACTAAATCTAATTGTCACCTATATTTGTATTATTCATTTAGTATATTAGTAATATATCCTCAAGTGATGACTAATGAGTTAGTTAAGATTTCCTAGCCTAGTCATCATGCATGATTTTAGGNCTTTCATGTAGCTTCCTCAAGGGGTTACCTTCTAACCATCTTAACCCATTTTCCTTATTTTAGAGCTAACCCACTTCTAACCACTTGTCCACTTAGTAATTTCTTCATTAACTTTATTATTTATATAAAAAAAAAATTATCCACTTTGACTTATAGTACACTCATCACTTCACTTTATTACTTAAATTACCTTCTAACCATCTTAACCCACTTTCCTTATTTTAGGGCTAACCCACTTCTAACCACTTGTCCACTTAGTAATTTTTACATTAACTTTATTATTTAAATAATTTATTTTGTATTTACTTTGAATTATAGTACACTCATAACTTCACTTTATTATTTAAATAATTTCTTCTTTGCAACCACTTTGACTACTTTGACCTTTTGGGGCTTCTAGATGACTCGTGAGGGTTCTCTAACTTCACATGGCCATAACTCTCTAACCGTGAGGAGTTATGTGACATTCTACATACCACTAGAAATGGCATGACATGTACTATCCATATAGAATAGTCTTACCTTAAAATATATCAAAAATCATACCATTATTCATCAAACAAACTTGGTTCCATTACCCAAACCATTGTGCTACCGGAATTTCTTCAAGGGTTGACATTAATGACAACCAACCCAATTAATCAACACCTTTCTCTTGACATTTATTTATCTAAGAAGAATTTCCCAACATCCTTAAAAGTTGAGTCGCCTGAGGATGTAAATTGTGTCACTAGGAAAATATATATCTGAGAAGAGGTTCCTTATTCTTCTTCAATTCGATCTGATCCTTCTTTTTTCTATGAGTCTAGCTTTACCTTCTTAGCAGTAGGTGTACTTTCATCAACTTCCATTGGATCACTTGCTTTTTTTTCTGGATTTCTACTTTTTCTGGAGTTTCTATAATTCAATCACCTTCTTTCATTGTGTCATCTTCAATATTTATCACTAAAGATTCTACTAGAATGCCCTTCATGAGATTTCATGGAGAATTCTCCTTTTTCATATCCAAGATCTGGTGTTGAAGCAACTGTTGAATTTTGGTCCATGAATATTTGTTTTCTAATCTTTCTCTGGTTGCATCTAAGTGATGTACATAATATTAAACACCAACTACATGTTTTATGTTATAAATCACATGGAAAGGATCATATTGCCAAGGATCGTCCACTTAAAAACTAAATTTCTTTATCAGCCAAGGATACTGTTTCCATGTTGATATATTTTATTTAGTTTTAAAGACTCAAAACATGAAGGCTATTGAAGTATCAGTAAATAAATTAAGTATGACTAATATCTAAAGTTTTTTCCAGTCTTCAAAATAATTCAGTTTTTCATGAATGTTTTCTTAAATGCATTCTGCAAGACTAAACATGGCTCATTTTGAAAGTTTTAATAGGAAACCTAAAATAGAAGCATCTACTAACATGTCATTGTTATAACCAGGGACCAAAAAAATCATGGTTATGACTTCTTCAACGAAATCTTTAAATAATAATGAGCTCAGAGGAAGATTTGATTCAACCCCATCTAGTGTAATTATCCAATATGTCATAGGAACAAGTCTTTCTGATATCAGTAGTGAGATAAACTCGAGAGATAAAGCATCTTCATCTATTTTAGCCCCACTTTCAAACAACATTAACATTTTTGTTAGCCTATGACTTACCTTACCAATCACTAAGTATAATTGACACCTATATTTGTATTATTCATTTAGGATATTAGTAATATATCCTCAAGTGATGACTAATGAGTTGGTTAAGATTCACTAGCCTAGTCATCATGCATGATTTTAGGATCTAGAGAAAATATCTCTATGAGGTGGCATCCCCCATTGTACTATAAATATGTACCATTGGTGTGAATACATAGATCTAGCTTGTGAGCCTTTTCCGTCCTATTGTTGTTGTTGTCTATATTTTATCAATTGGTATCAAAGGACCTTTATCCTTAAGGACCTGGTAGCACCATGGTAGTTTTCCATGGAGAATTTTCAATGGAGGATTTTCAATCTGAATTGATGGATGATGACTACTCTCGCATGTCAAAGAAAATATAGTGCAATATGGGCATTTTAGCTTTCATTTCATTTGGAGGGGTGTCTGAAGTTGGATATGCATGAAGAAGTGGATGATGAAAGCGGAGAAGTAGTAGTTTTGTATAGATTAAAGGTATGACATTTGGATCCATGTGCTCCCATAGATCTACAACAGATCTTCTAGATCTGGTATGTAGACTATCCAAACTCCAAATTGATCCATTTCCATTCAGTGAATCGATCCATTTAAGCATGTGCCAACCATTTGTCGTTTACCTTCTATGTCTATTTTTTTGTTGTCCATCTTTGTTGTTTTCGGTTGCATGTGAGAGAATACAACCCAATAGCTCATTTTTTAGGCACCCACACTCAGCTAGAGATGCCCTATGCACAGCTGAAACAAACATGGTTCAAATATAAATATCATGCCATTGAATAGTCTTCAATCGAGCTCTATCGGATTTTTTTAGCATCCAATTCAATATGTTTTAAGTGTGTGAGTAATTGGCAAGTTTTTTGTAATGAGAGGCAGTGCCAGGGACCCAACAATTCAACGATCGACTTCATCTTCCAATGATCCAGTGATCTATTTCATCACCCAACGATTCATACCAGTGATCTTATCTACACCAGTAGATCGACCCAAAATCACCCTCATTTGTAGTGTTGGACTTCGTGGTAGGCATATTCCACACACAAATATCCAGCAACCATGAATATTTTATTGTGCACACCCTTCGTTGTAGGCATATTTTATTGTGCACAGGGGCAAAGGTTTCATTCCTGGAAAATGATGAGCTTGAAGAGATTTATGGTTATTTTATCTTTTTTAATTGTGATCCATTTATCATATTCAGAGGAAAATATTATAGGAGGATTGATTTCTCCATCATTTTGGCATTTCATATTTAATTTGTGAATCTTTGAAGATGATTACTTGAAGCGATGCCATGTATTTTCTCTTTAAAATCGCAAGGAAGCTACCAAGATATTGTGCCAGATGTAAAAGAGAGAGAATTGATGAAGACTTCACACATGTAAAGGAAGCAACCTCTACTTATTGTTGGATGACAAATTGCAGCAATTACTGGATTTTGATAGTCAAAGTTAATACATGAAAGATGTGGTTAAAACATTTTATGGAAGGTAAAAACTTTCACTTGTAACATGGTGTAAATTTTATCAAAGTCAAAAGAGGGATTTAGATGTGATGCATTAGTGACATAATGTAATGTTTCTTTTTCTAAAAGAGTTTAATTGAGTTGGGATAAAAGTGAGAGATGTCCATATTTTTAAAGAGTTAGAATAATTTGTCACATTGTTTGTAAAAGTGAGAGATATCCACTTTTTAAGAGACTTAGGAAAAATTTTCAAGAGTGACGAACTGAGGTTGTAAGAAACTCATTTTTTGAGAAAATATTTATTGTTTTCTTAAGTATTTGAGAGCAGAAGAGAAATGTTATGAATTGAAAGCCTTGCCAAAGCATTGTGAAGGAGAAAGTACATTGTATCCTTCCCATTGTATGTGGTCTCATAAGAGAGATACTTATAATAAAATTGAAGTTTTTTTCTCTGTATCCTAGATCCGCTCGAAATTGAATAAGGGGATCTTAGGTACACCTTGCGCAGTGTGTTGTGGTGAAATTTTCATGGAGGATTATATTGTTTACTGTCTATTTTTGACATCAACAAACTTACAATTGTATCATTTAAAACAACACAAATGAAGTTCAAGCACTTACAATCAAGAACATGCGATCAAGCATCTACGGTGCACATTCAAGCATTCAAAGTTGTCATACACGTCAGCATTCTACAACAAATCACATTCATATCTTTGAAGCATTGGACACTTCAAGCTAATTTGAAGAGTAATTCAACTCCATAATCAAGATTTATTGTAATTTACAAATATTCCTTTTGTAAGTTTACTTTTATCTTTGAAATCAAATTGAATTGCAATTTTTTGGGTGCATTATGAGTTTGAGCCCAACACCCAAGATTCATCGTAATTTTGAGTTGAAATTGACAAGGTTGAGTAGTTTAACTCAATCATTGTAATACTTTGGGATGCATTTTCGGTGGTAACCGACATCCTCAACTCCCTGGAAGCAAATTCAAGCGAGTGTGAAGTTCAAGCGATCGGGTTACAAATGGAGCGAAGTCGAGAATTACTAGAGTTACTAAACACTCTAATAATCAGTGTTGAAGACAACGTAGTCATACTTCAAAAATATATTTTCCAATCAATGGTAAATTGTTTGCAAGTGATGGAAGCTAAAGTTATACTTCTTCAATATTAATCCCAACTATTGAATGATGATTTGATAGTTCTCAAAAATCAGCAGTTAGTGAACTGTTCCAAACTAGTTTTTGCTCAGAACAATCCTCTCTATGATGATGATGATGATGTTTTTGATCAACAGTTATTGAAGGATAAACTCAGTAAGACAACTCCATATGCAGACGAAGATGAAGCTATTCATGAACCTACATTTTAAAAGTTTTCTTTTGAGTTTAGTGAAGAAAACCTTTCAATGATGTAGCAACATACAGTAAATCCACTTCCACGGATTTTAAAGAAACAAGTTCAGAATACTCTTTCCAATCCTATCATCAGACCTTGGGAATAAATCTGCTACAACAAGAATAGAATAGGACTTGGATGTGACAAGGAAGTTACCTTTCATATTCCAAATTATTCCAAACCAATCAATTTCCAAAGTGTTGGATTCCTTCAAGAAGTTTCAACTTCACATGTTTAAGTTCGGCATCATAATGCGAAGTGCCAACATTGTAATTGAGTTGGTCACATGGAGAATCAATGTTTTGGTCTCCATCCTCGTCATCATTGTGGAAAGCATAACCATTCTTCAGAAATATGTTCAACACTGAAGAAACCTGCAATATTGAAGATTCACTATGAGTGGATTGATCCTTGGCAGCGGTCATCAACATCCAAGCGATTATATAAGTATTACCATAGAATTCAATCTCAATTAAAGACCAATCTTGTAGCACATAACATTTTTATACCTCACATAAGTGGTCCCCTTATGGTGTATATTTTAAGCATGGCCCTCATGGGATGAGATAACATGTGGTTTTTTCCACATGCCCACTACCTGTTGCACACAAATGGAACAAGTATGGTACTCTCTTGAGCCTAGAGGGGGGAGTACAATGATGTAACTCTTTTGTACCTTCAGGGGAGGAAGTTCAAAAATCAAATGACGATGGTTTTTGAAACCACTTGTGGTCTCACCTTTCAGCAGAAAAAGGGGGGAATTCATGATGGAAATGAAGATGGTTGTCAAACCGAAAGTTTCGACAACAAATATGCCAAATGAGCATGAAATTTTCCAGATAGGCAACTACAGTATGTAGATGACAGATTTTGGCATAATTATGATTCAATGACTTGCAATTGAATCATACACATTACATTATTGGGATGATATTGGACACCTAAAAGTGTCAAAATTGGTTAGTGGTCATCCAAAACCACCAGATACATGGTATCAATTGATCAGTGGTTATCCCAAACCACAGATTCATAGAGCACTTCAGTGATACACTAATACCAGAGTGGTGATATTACATGTTCACCAATTAGCATAAGACATTAGATTCTTCTAGCTCAAATACTTGGCAAAATGATCGAATTGTCAAGCAATCAGGGAATGTTTAGATATTGCATCTTTTCACTTCCATATCTCATCTCTCTTCCAGTTCATTTCAAATGAACCATTCAGCATCCAGATTGGAAGTTTTTTAGGAAGTTCTTCATTGAGGCTCAACTCAGGAGTTTCAGTATGAAGACTTGGAATTGATACCAGTTTATGCTTCATTGTTGATATTATTGATCAGACTTGTGATTGAGGGGGGGAATTTTATCCTATGTCTTACCTTAGCAATCACTAAATCTAATTGTCACCTATATTTGTATTATTCATTTAGTATATTAGTAATATATCCTCAAGTGATGACTAATGAGTTAGTTAAGATTTCCTAGCCTAGTCATCATGCATGATTTTAGGATCTAGAGAAAATATTTCTATGAGGTGGAATCACCCATTGTACTATAAATATGTACCATTGGTGTGAATACATAGAGTTGGTTAGTGAGCCTTTTCTGTCCTATTGTTTTTCTTATCTATATTTTATCAATTTCTACCAGTGCTTTCTCTAAAATTGAGAAGATTGCTTTTTGTTTTTTGTCCCTAATTACCCTTGATGTCGAATAATAATTCTGAGCATAAATAATTACTAATTCTATAAAATGAAAGGTGAGGGGAACAACCGATCTAGCTAAACCGGAGCTCAATGCGGGTAGATGCTCGTTATTACAATGAAAGTTGGCGAAAGTTGTGTTTTCAAGGTCTTGGACAGCTTTTGTTGTTATTTTAGGTTCATAAACATAAAAATAGTTATCAGTTAGGTGCTTAGAACTTGTATTTTCCATTTTTTACTATTGATCATCATTGTTATTCTTCCTAGGAGCCATTTTGTCAATTTTCACATGCAACTCTATGTGACTAATTTCATATATGAAAATTGATTCCTAGTGACCTAACTGTCATTGAACAACTCTACACTGAAATTATTGACTGAAAAAATATGCAACGCAAGCAAAAATATCATAGATGAATCATAAATACCCAAGAGACACAATATTTATATTATGTATCTTCATCCTATCGTTCAAATCTGAGGACAAAAAATCAGTCCTCTCAACCAATACAATATCACCAAATATGAGGACAACCTTTTCCTTCCAATAAAAAATAGAAAACCAAACCTCATAAATCCCCTATTCCCACAAATATATTGCAAACCACATGTACAACCTGTTGAGGTCACCTTGTGTCAGCATGTGCAGACCTGCCCCTGCCCAGAAAATCGTGTACAGATGTATGGGACTATTGTTACAGCAACCTGCATATGTACACGATTGTTCCCACTACAACCTGCATACATGAAAACAATTGTACGGAAAAATCGTATGGCTCACTCCACTTCGTACAATCTCTTCCTTCTTCGGTTGCCTCTCTCTCCCATATGTGTGGTGTGTTTTGTTAGAAAACACAGGTATTCCAACAGAGGACGAACACCTTCAGTAACCACTCACATAACTAGATCAAAGATCAACACACCGATGTTTTCACATGGTAAAACCCCTACGGGGAAACATCCATGGCCCTAGCCAACGCGGCAACTTGGAGCAGTTTATTAATGCAAAATAAAAAGATTACAGAGAGATTTTACAATAGCGTTTCTCACAATCGATCATCAGCAAATGACCCTCCATTCTCTTTAAATAGAGATCATGGACCAATAGGGTGTTAAGCCATGGATCAATGGTTGTTAAGATCGAGGAGAGTATGAACCGTCAGATCACTCTATGTCAGGAACATATCGTGACCATTGGATTTACTAACTACAAATGCATACTAATGCATACTAAAGAAACACACTAAGAAAAACACTTTTACCTGACGACATTGTTACAGGTGAATCCTCCTGTGGACAAGCGGATTCCCTCTTGGTCTCTAAACTCCTAAGGCCAAGACAGAAAAGTGCTTAACGTGGACATTGACATCCTTTTAGATCTAATTAAACTAATGAATGAAGAGGAAGAAGACAAATTTGTACCTTGTTAACTCGCAAAGTCCAAGTTGAGATTCAATCCCCAAGCTCCTCGATAGGTCCTGTAGAACAAACAAAGATACAACGAGCTTCCTATTCTTTTGAGATTAGCTCAAATACAGATCTATCTAGTGAAGAAAAGTTCATGTGTAACAAACTTAAACTTGAATGAAACAAGCCAAGCATGTATGTATATTAATGAGAACAAATGAAGAGTACTTACAGACCAAACTTGATGAAGGTGCAGCAGCTTCCTCTAGTTCTCTTTGTTCAACCCCTTTGCTCAAGTAATCTAGACTAATTATGCTTCAATGGTGCCTCGCTTATGAGATCATAAGTTTGGTATAATTCTCAATCTCCATTTCCTCCTCTTCCATGGAAAGCCCTCATTATATAGGATTTGGAGGCTTAACCACCATGGAGAGGATCTCTCATTAGATCCACTAAGAAAGGGATCTCTAAGATATTTAGGGAGAAAATATNCTTTTTCATATCCAAGATCTGGTGTTGAAGCAACTGTTGAATTTTGGTCCATGAATATTTGTTTTCTAATCTTTCTCTGGTTGCATCTAAGTGATGTACATAATATTAAACACCAACTACATGTTTTATGTTATAAATCACATGGAAAGGATCATATTGCCAAGGATCGTCCACTTAAAAACTAAATTTCTTTATCAGCCAAGGATACTGTTTCCATGTTGATATATTTTATTTAGTTTTAAAGACTCAAAACATGAAGGCTATTGAAGTATCAGTAAATAAATTAAGTATGACTAATATCTAAAGTTTTTTCCAGTCTTCAAAATAATTCAGTTTTTCATGAATGTTTTCTTAAATGCATTCTGCAAGACTAAACATGGCTCATTTTGAAAGTTTTAATAGGAAACCTAAAATAGAAGCATCTACTAACATGTCATTGTTATAACCAGGGACCAAAAAAATCATGGTTATGACTTCTTCAACGAAATCTTTAAATAATAATGAGCTCAGAGGAAGATTTGATTCAACCCCATCTAGTGTAATTATCCAATATGTCATAGGAACAAGTCTTTCTGATATCAGTAGTGAGATAAACTCGAGAGATAAAGCATCTTCATCTATTTTAGCCCCACTTTCAAACAACATTAACATTTTTGTTAGCCTATGACTTACCTTACCAATCACTAAGTATAATTGACACCTATATTTGTATTATTCATTTAGGATATTAGTAATATATCCTCAAGTGATGACTAATGAGTTGGTTAAGATTCACTAGCCTAGTCATCATGCATGATTTTAGGATCTAGAGAAAATATCTCTATGAGGTGGCATCCCCCATTGTACTATAAATATGTACCATTGGTGTGAATACATAGATCTAGCTTGTGAGCCTTTTCCGTCCTATTGTTGTTGTTGTCTATATTTTATCAATTGGTATCAAAGGACCTTTATCCTTAAGGACCTGGTAGCACCATGGTAGTTTTCCATGGAGAATTTTCAATGGAGGATTTTCAATCTGAATTGATGGATGATGACTACTCTCGCATGTCAAAGAAAATATAGTGCAATATGGGCATTTTAGCTTTCATTTCATTTGGAGGGGTGTCTGAAGTTGGATATGCATGAAGAAGTGGATGATGAAAGCGGAGAAGTAGTAGTTTTGTATAGATTAAAGGTATGACATTTGGATCCATGTGCTCCCATAGATCTACAACAGATCTTCTAGATCTGGTATGTAGACTATCCAAACTCCAAATTGATCCATTTCCATTCAGTGAATCGATCCATTTAAGCATGTGCCAACCATTTGTCGTTTACCTTCTATGTCTATTTTTTTGTTGTCCATCTTTGTTGTTTTCGGTTGCATGTGAGAGAATACAACCCAATAGCTCATTTTTTAGGCACCCACACTCAGCTAGAGATGCCCTATGCACAGCTGAAACAAACATGGTTCAAATATAAATATCATGCCATTGAATAGTCTTCAATCGAGCTCTATCGGATTTTTTTAGCATCCAATTCAATATGTTTTAAGTGTGTGAGTAATTGGCAAGTTTTTTGTAATGAGAGGCAGTGCCAGGGACCCAACAATTCAACGATCGACTTCATCTTCCAATGATCCAGTGATCTATTTCATCACCCAACGATTCATACCAGTGATCTTATCTACACCAGTAGATCGACCCAAAATCACCCTCATTTGTAGTGTTGGACTTCGTGGTAGGCATATTCCACACACAAATATCCAGCAACCATGAATATTTTATTGTGCACACCCTTCGTTGTAGGCATATTTTATTGTGCACAGGGGCAAAGGTTTCATTCCTGGAAAATGATGAGCTTGAAGAGATTTATGGTTATTTTATCTTTTTTAATTGTGATCCATTTATCATATTCAGAGGAAAATATTATAGGAGGATTGATTTCTCCATCATTTTGGCATTTCATATTTAATTTGTGAATCTTTGAAGATGATTACTTGAAGCGATGCCATGTATTTTCTCTTTAAAATCGCAAGGAAGCTACCAAGATATTGTGCCAGATGTAAAAGAGAGAGAATTGATGAAGACTTCACACATGTAAAGGAAGCAACCTCTACTTATTGTTGGATGACAAATTGCAGCAATTACTGGATTTTGATAGTCAAAGTTAATACATGAAAGATGTGGTTAAAACATTTTATGGAAGGTAAAAACTTTCACTTGTAACATGGTGTAAATTTTATCAAAGTCAAAAGAGGGATTTAGATGTGATGCATTAGTGACATAATGTAATGTTTCTTTTTCTAAAAGAGTTTAATTGAGTTGGGATAAAAGTGAGAGATGTCCATATTTTTAAAGAGTTAGAATAATTTGTCACATTGTTTGTAAAAGTGAGAGATATCCACTTTTTAAGAGACTTAGGAAAAATTTTCAAGAGTGACGAACTGAGGTTGTAAGAAACTCATTTTTTGAGAAAATATTTATTGTTTTCTTAAGTATTTGAGAGCAGAAGAGAAATGTTATGAATTGAAAGCCTTGCCAAAGCATTGTGAAGGAGAAAGTACATTGTATCCTTCCCATTGTATGTGGTCTCATAAGAGAGATACTTATAATAAAATTGAAGTTTTTTTCTCTGTATCCTAGATCCGCTCGAAATTGAATAAGGGGATCTTAGGTACACCTTGCGCAGTGTGTTGTGGTGAAATTTTCATGGAGGATTATATTGTTTACTGTCTATTTTTGACATCAACAAACTTACAATTGTATCATTTAAAACAACACAAATGAAGTTCAAGCACTTACAATCAAGAACATGCGATCAAGCATCTACGGTGCACATTCAAGCATTCAAAGTTGTCATACACGTCAGCATTCTACAACAAATCACATTCATATCTTTGAAGCATTGGACACTTCAAGCTAATTTGAAGAGTAATTCAACTCCATAATCAAGATTTATTGTAATTTACAAATATTCCTTTTGTAAGTTTACTTTTATCTTTGAAATCAAATTGAATTGCAATTTTTTGGGTGCATTATGAGTTTGAGCCCAACACCCAAGATTCATCGTAATTTTGAGTTGAAATTGACAAGGTTGAGTAGTTTAACTCAATCATTGTAATACTTTGGGATGCATTTTCGGTGGTAACCGACATCCTCAACTCCCTGGAAGCAAATTCAAGCGAGTGTGAAGTTCAAGCGATCGGGTTACAAATGGAGCGAAGTCGAGAATTACTAGAGTTACTAAACACTCTAATAATCAGTGTTGAAGACAACGTAGTCATACTTCAAAAATATATTTTCCAATCAATGGTAAATTGTTTGCAAGTGATGGAAGCTAAAGTTATACTTCTTCAATATTAATCCCAACTATTGAATGATGATTTGATAGTTCTCAAAAATCAGCAGTTAGTGAACTGTTCCAAACTAGTTTTTGCTCAGAACAATCCTCTCTATGATGATGATGATGATGTTTTTGATCAACAGTTATTGAAGGATAAACTCAGTAAGACAACTCCATATGCAGACGAAGATGAAGCTATTCATGAACCTACATTTTAAAAGTTTTCTTTTGAGTTTAGTGAAGAAAACCTTTCAATGATGTAGCAACATACAGTAAATCCACTTCCACGGATTTTAAAGAAACAAGTTCAGAATACTCTTTCCAATCCTATCATCAGACCTTGGGAATAAATCTGCTACAACAAGAATAGAATAGGACTTGGATGTGACAAGGAAGTTACCTTTCATATTCCAAATTATTCCAAACCAATCAATTTCCAAAGTGTTGGATTCCTTCAAGAAGTTTCAACTTCACATGTTTAAGTTCGGCATCATAATGCGAAGTGCCAACATTGTAATTGAGTTGGTCACATGGAGAATCAATGTTTTGGTCTCCATCCTCGTCATCATTGTGGAAAGCATAACCATTCTTCAGAAATATGTTCAACACTGAAGAAACCTGCAATATTGAAGATTCACTATGAGTGGATTGATCCTTGGCAGCGGTCATCAACATCCAAGCGATTATATAAGTATTACCATAGAATTCAATCTCAATTAAAGACCAATCTTGTAGCACATAACATTTTTATACCTCACATAAGTGGTCCCCTTATGGTGTATATTTTAAGCATGGCCCTCATGGGATGAGATAACATGTGGTTTTTTCCACATGCCCACTACCTGTTGCACACAAATGGAACAAGTATGGTACTCTCTTGAGCCTAGAGGGGGGAGTACAATGATGTAACTCTTTTGTACCTTCAGGGGAGGAAGTTCAAAAATCAAATGACGATGGTTTTTGAAACCACTTGTGGTCTCACCTTTCAGCAGAAAAAGGGGGGAATTCATGATGGAAATGAAGATGGTTGTCAAACCGAAAGTTTCGACAACAAATATGCCAAATGAGCATGAAATTTTCCAGATAGGCAACTACAGTATGTAGATGACAGATTTTGGCATAATTATGATTCAATGACTTGCAATTGAATCATACACATTACATTATTGGGATGATATTGGACACCTAAAAGTGTCAAAATTGGTTAGTGGTCATCCAAAACCACCAGATACATGGTATCAATTGATCAGTGGTTATCCCAAACCACAGATTCATAGAGCACTTCAGTGATACACTAATACCAGAGTGGTGATATTACATGTTCACCAATTAGCATAAGACATTAGATTCTTCTAGCTCAAATACTTGGCAAAATGATCGAATTGTCAAGCAATCAGGGAATGTTTAGATATTGCATCTTTTCACTTCCATATCTCATCTCTCTTCCAGTTCATTTCAAATGAACCATTCAGCATCCAGATTGGAAGTTTTTTAGGAAGTTCTTCATTGAGGCTCAACTCAGGAGTTTCAGTATGAAGACTTGGAATTGATACCAGTTTATGCTTCATTGTTGATATTATTGATCAGACTTGTGATTGAGGGGGGGAATTTTATCCTATGTCTTACCTTAGCAATCACTAAATCTAATTGTCACCTATATTTGTATTATTCATTTAGTATATTAGTAATATATCCTCAAGTGATGACTAATGAGTTAGTTAAGATTTCCTAGCCTAGTCATCATGCATGATTTTAGGATCTAGAGAAAATATTTCTATGAGGTGGAATCACCCATTGTACTATAAATATGTACCATTGGTGTGAATACATAGAGTTGGTTAGTGAGCCTTTTCTGTCCTATTGTTTTTCTTATCTATATTTTATCAATTTCTACCAGTGCTTTCTCTAAAATTGAGAAGATTGCTTTTTGTTTTTTGTCCCTAATTACCCTTGATGTCGAATAATAATTCTGAGCATAAATAATTACTAATTCTATAAAATGAAAGGTGAGGGGAACAACCGATCTAGCTAAACCGGAGCTCAATGCGGGTAGATGCTCGTTATTACAATGAAAGTTGGTGAAAGTTGTGTTTTCAAGATCTTGGACAGCTTTTGTTGTTATTTTAGGTTCATAAACATAAAAATAGTTATCAGTTAGGTGCTTAGAACTTGTATTTTCCATTTTTTACTATTGATAATCATTGTTATTCTTCCTAGGAGCCATTTTGTCAATTTTCACATGCAACTCTATGTGACTAATTTCAGATATGAAAATTGCTTCCTAGTGACCTAACTGTCATTGAACAACTCTACACTGAAATTATTGACTGAAAAAATATGCAACGAAAGCAAAAATATCATAGATGAATCATAAATACCCAAGAGACACAATATTTATATTATGTATCTTTATCCTATCGTTCAAATCTGAGGACAAAAAATCAGTCCTCTCAACCAATACAATATCACCAAATATGAGGACAACCTTTTCCTTCAAATAAAAAATAGAAAACCAAACCTCAATTGTATTCTATAAATCCCCTCTTCCCACAAATATATTGCAAACCACATGTACAACCTGTTGAGGTCACCTGGTGTCAGCATGTACAGACCTGCCCCTGCCCATAAAATCGTGTACAGATGTATGGGACTATTGTTACAGCAACCCGCATATGTACACGATTGTTCCCACTACAACCTGCATACATGAAAACAATTGTACAGAAAAATCGTATGGCTCACTCCACTTCGTACAATCTCTTCCTTCTTCAGTTGCCTCTCTCTCCCATATGTGTGGTGTGTGTTGTTATAAAACACATGTATTCCAATAGAGGATGAACACCTTCAGTAACCACTCACATAACCAGATCAAAGATCAACACACCAATGTTTTCACATGGTAAAACCCCTACGGGGAAACATCCACGGCCCTAGCCAACGCGGCAACTTGGAGCAGTTTATTAATGAAAAATAAAAAGATTACAGAGAGATTTACAATAGCGTTTCTCACAATCGATCATCAGCAAATGACCCTCCATTCTCTTTAAATAGAGATCATGAACCAATCGGGTGTTAAGCCATGGATCAATGGTTGTTAAGATCGAGGAGAGTATGAACCATCAGATCACTCTATGTCGGGAACATATCGTGACCATTGGATTTACTAACTACAAATGCATACTAATGCATACTAAAGAAACACACTAAGAAAAACACTTTTACCTAACGACATTGTTACAGGTGAATCCTCCTGTGGACAAGCGGATTCCCTCTTGGTCTCTAAACTCCTAAGGCCAAGACAGAAAAGTGCTTAACGTGGACATTGACATCCTTTTAGATCTAATTAAACTAATGAATGAAGAGGAAGAAGACAAATTTGTACCTTGTTAACTCGCAAAGTCCAAGTTGAGATTCAATCCCCAAGCTCCTCGATAGGTCCTGTAGAACAAACAAAGATACAACGAGCTTCCTATTCTTTTGAGATTAGCTCAAATACAGATCTATCTAGTGAAGAAAAGTTCATGTGTAACAAACTTAAACTTGAATGAAACAAGCCAAGCATGTATGTATATTAATGAGAACAAATGAAGAGTACTTACAGACCAAACTTGATGAAGGTGCAGCAGCTTCCTCTAGTTCTCTTTGTTCAACCCCTTTGCTCAAGTAATCTAGACTAATTATGCTTCAATGGTGCCTCGCTTATGAGATCATAAGTTTGGTATAATTCTCAATCTCCATTTCCTCCTCTTCCATGGAAAGCCCTCATTATATAGGATTTGGAGGCTTAACCACCATGGAGAGGATCTCTCATTAGATCCACTAAGAAAGGGATCTCTAAGATATTTAGGGAGAAAATATNTTAAGAGGAAATATTTCAACCATCCATGAGATCCTCCACCTTCCCTAAAAAATAGGAAACCAAATGTGAGGTGGATTCTCACACTTAATTACTTTATTTTTCATGAATATTAATAGCAATTCATGTGCGCTTGGTTCTCACACTTAATCAATTTATTTTCCATGAATATTAATAATAATTCATGTGTACTTGGTATTTTGGCCTTCATGTAATATATCCCTCCTCCATATTGACTAGGGACTGTGACATAGGTTATTCCATGGTTTCAAGGTGTATGAGACACTTATATGACACTTTACGACACTTAGGGAGAGGTACCTAGGTGTGAAAATTTCATGTGTAACAGAATTACCCCTAAAGTGTGAGGTCAGAAGAGAGAATGATGGCCGAAACACTTTACAAATATTTAAAGCAAGGGTGTGGACTCAGAGAACCTGGTAGAAGCTGCAAACAACCATCAAACAAATTTTATGACATGTTTCAAACCCAAGGCAATCATACCTATGCTTGAGTGATAAATACTTTATAGGTATGGCCGCCATAAAATACATTGTGGATCCATAATCATATTGACCGAAGAGTATAGCCACCAAAGATACAATGTGGATCTATACTTCCATGACATGAACTGATCGTAGCCACAAAAAATACACAGTGGATTTACGAGACGACAAGACATAGCCACGGACCAATACAAAGTGGATCTATGTAATATTATATGTGTCAATATTCAAAAGAAAATCCATTGCAACCTGGGCAAAGTATATATCAGAGTGATCACTCAACCCAAGGTATTCTTACCGATCCCGATGCAATACAATTCTAACCATGTGAATAGATGTCTTGATGTCGAACATGGCAGAAACCACTTGATTACCAGTCAATGATATAAACTGTTAACAAGCGCGAGGGAAATCACCCTTGATGTCAATGATTCCCAAGGTACTCTAGTACATTCCAACGAATGTAAATGGATGAGCTGAAGTTGAACATCCGTGGAATCATCCAATCAGAGTTCAATGATGTAAACCCATTGTCTGACATGAGGAGGTATTCCATTAAGGCATGCAAGTCCCAAGGTACTAATTGGTTTCTAAGTCTAGATCCTGGATAATGTTTTGAAGTCGACAGGAACAGACTCGTCGAGGGAGGGCCTTGATGTATCCCCCGTCAATGAAATGAAACGATCACAGAGATGTAATTGGTAGATCAAATGAACATGGACTAACACAGGTATTGAAACAGGATATTTGTGATGGCTGACTCTCGAGGCAGATACTTCCCTTGAACACTGAGGCATGACAGTAGAAACTTGATAGGGACCAAAACTTGATAATGCAATGGATATTTTGACTTACGTCGGGTGACCCAAAGGAGTGAGGAAACTCAAAGGATTGGTTCAGTGTAGAGGTTCAAAGATTGAAATGCATGAAAAAATAAAATGTCGTGTTCAAGGGCGACTATAAGGATTACTAGTAATGTTCCCAATAACTACTTGGCTTGCTTCCTTCAATTTTTCCCCCATCTAGATAGACGAGTACCTCTTTTTAATTTAACGAGCTCAAGGAGGGTAACACATGCTCGATATAACTCACCTTCGGTAAGTCCCTCTTCCTTTGTTTAACGAACTGGAAGAAGAGTTCGGTCCCATATGGGCCCTTCAATGTATGATTTTTTAACGAGTATAGAGAAGGTAAACTCGGTGGTTTTTCATATTTAGAGAATCTGAAACAACTTAAAGACGACTCCAATATTGTCCTTTTTTGTAATGTTAGTCTCGCGAGGCCAAAAAAGAGATAAATTATCACTCGAAAGATTCCCTTTCAAACCTTTTAACGAGTGGGAAAGGAAGCAAGATCACTCGACAATATTTTCACGTTTAGAGAGTCTGAAAAGAATTTAAAGAAGACTCTAGGGGGTTCCTTTTTCGTATAACCTTTACGAGTCCGAAAAAGTTCTAAAAGTCTACTCGGTTACATTCTCATGTTTTTTCGAGCACGAGAAAGAACAAAGACTAAGCTCGGTACTCTACCCCCATCGTGAAAGGCTAGTGGCTTAACTCCAGAATGATCATCGAAGGCTGGAGACATGTGCCCCCAAGCTTCAATTTATTCATCGACTTTGAGGTTGTCACCAATTTATGTACTAGATGGAG
>JZKD02S0111391.1:5305-24472 GCA_000966675.3 Picea glauca
CTAATAGAAGCTTCCACTTCTAGAAGGATCTTCCTCTAGATGCTTCTCTTAATAGACATATTTAGTATAAATAAGGGTCAAGGGTATGAAAACCCTAGCTTGGAGATTATTGTAAGAGAGAGTTGCTCGACTGGAGGTTTCCCCCTCGAAGAGGCTTGTGAACATTGCTTTCTGAATCAAAGTTCTATTTCAGTTGTTGTTCTCATATTTTTTATGTGTTATTGTGGAGATTATGCTAGTTTTATTATTGTTATTCTACCATTTCTAGCATTTTATTTTTATTCTACATATTTATTATATCTGGTATATTTCATCTTTTCTTAGGGGTCTTGAGACTCTCTGTCTTGCTTGAGCGACTCCCCTTCTCCAAATTCCTTTCTATTCTTTCCAGGCTCTTCAACATTTTTAAGTTGAATTCTCCCTACTGATCCCTAACCCTCATGAGCTTTCGGCTATTAGCTCGTTGAGCCTAGGTATCTTTCTGCAATCTTTCAATGAGTTTTATCATATGTCCTTCCTTATCCATCTCTTTTCTATGCCCATTAGAGTTTGATTCTTCGACTCCCAAGTTGACATCCCTTCCTACCCTTTCGTCCTCTATTTCAGAGGCAATCTGTACCTTTTACATTTCTAAACTTAGCGTACATTCACGACTGACCTGACACTTGTTGAACTATGAACACACAATGTACAACCAACCGAAGTTTTTCAGGCCCTTAAACCTTCAAGAAACTTACAACACTCATAAACTAACATGAACAAGAAAAACGTTTCGATTCCATTAAGTTTTCTGATCTCTGTTCGACTCTGCAAATTTTTAGGACTTCGGAACTTCGGGGTCTTGGTCCATGAAGATACAACAGTTAAATCCTCGATGGTTGTTTTGTCTTAGAAAAATTTTTGGGACTTCGGAACTTCAGGTTTTCGGGTGATAGCTTCCTTTTTCTTCCTACCTTCATAACCAAAGGCACCTTTCATAACTTCGCGATCTCCAGAGTTCGTGAGTCGAAGAACCCCGAATCCTCTTCCTCCAAATGCCGATACCTAAGATACGATACGGGTATGGCTCCCTCCTCACTAGTGCCTGCTACATATAATCGTAGGGTAGGGATAAATGCTATCACCTCTCGCAACTCGCGACTTCACGAGTTGGAGTGTCGAGCCCTCGTGCTCCTCCTCTGCAAATCCTAAAATCCCGATTTACTTTACCCTCTAGTCCCACATAGCATAATTTTCTCCACATCTACAGTTCCTAGTGGCACCCTCAGGAGGGTTCACGTTATCTATGGTGACATCATCGGGTCCCACCATGCTCACTTATATTTTGTCCCACTGGTACGTCGTACACACCCATGAGTGCATGTCCATTCCAAGTGGAATCCAACGATTAGACCTTTCTTAAATATACGGAGTAGATCCTTTCGACATTTTGGGGTTTCAGGCATCGGGAGATCATGCATCCACACCTCTCAAACTTATGCTTGCCAAAATCCTGAAATTACTATCTACCCCTCCACTTGATCCAATAGTAAAGTTCCTATCATATGATCTATGGTGTAGATCGTTTTGGAATTTTGAGTTTTTCTATTTCACGACTTGCGAAAAAAAGGCTCTTCCCTTTTGGTTTCCTGGGTGCCGAAACACCGTCCGACAGCCACATGTTCCCCCCAATGGATGTTCCCAAAAAATTCAGGATTTCGTGTATCACGATTTCCATGTTCCTGTGAAACTCGAAAAGGTTTTTAAACCCTACGCATGTTTTCTAGATCTGATGGTCACGAGGGTTCACCTTCCATCCCAAATATATCCTAAGGCTCCAACACTTCTGGTGTGGAGTCCAGTCTCCCTATGGCTAGATACCACATTGGTTGCAGTTTCATAACACCGCTACACCTCCTGAGCTTTGTAAGCATGGTCAAGTAATCTCCTTGGCACTCAGGAGCACTCAAAGGTCCGAAATTGGTCCTCCAAACACAATTCCTCCTCAAACAGTTGGTCCAAAGACTACTCAACTGGCTCATCTAGTCTTAGCATCAAAACCTTAGCTCTGATACCAAACTGTAACACCCTTTCTTACAGTAACGCATACCAAACTATAACACGCTTTCTTAAAATAACACTCTGATACTAAACTGTAACATTCCCAACCATCAACCCCATGGTCGACCAACATTACCACATGGAATAACAATCTCATGCTTAATTATATATATGACATGCAATTAAAACAGGTTAAACACATTAAACTCAGATTAACCATAAAAATTACTACTTTTATAAATAATCAATGGCTTTCACATTAAATCATTTATACAGTGGAATACATGATAATATAAATATACAGACATGTAGAAAAGTAATTAAACATCATATGGTACTTATCTTGAAATGATGGTACTTCCACCAACCCAGTGCAGGCCTTCCACGAACCTCCCAACCTTAGACCACACTGCTCATCAATCTCAGAAGTGGGTGACCCTCGAGCTGGGACTAAGCTCCACTCCCAAGGTAAGGAATCTTAGGCTAGGATGAGGTTACAGGGAAAACACATAGTCACAAGGAAGGAATTCTCTCCCAGGAACCACTCATACTCATTGTCCACAGACTCTCGTTCCCCACATGCCTGTTCCACCCCAGGAGTATACACCTTCTCTATCACATAGATATTCCATCGGTTGCTAACCTCCCCTACCTTGGGTTTCAGCAACAGACTGCACCATAAGTCTCTGAGCTCTCTGGCAGCTACAGGGTTCCTTCCAGGAGTCCTCTCCTTGATCTATACACTCTCTCACCTAGAAAGTGTCGCTCATAGGCCAAGCAACCTGTTCATCCAACTTCAACCACCTCTCTCACCTAGAGAGAGTGTTGTATGACTGTCCAACAAGCTACACAGGGTCAACACTACATGTCCACCATAGGTAACAAGAATCCAGACACGAACACCCCAGGTCAGTAACAGCCAGGTGCAACCGTATAACCAGGCTTAGCAGTAATAGAACACTTTTGTTTTCTCAATCTAGCAACACATGATATACTCAAGCTTAGGTTCTGAGGCATGCGTGACAAGTTGTCCACATAGGGGTCGACTCAGACTCGACGATTCAGAATGGAAGGGGTGTACCATCTTTTCAGAAGAAAACACGGGCTTTCCCCCGAAATCAACACAGGATTTTCCCACAATTTCATAATTATATGAGGGTATCTTGCAGAGGTCAAACGAGCTCCCCTCTCAGATGGTCGATGGTGGAATGGGAAAATAACCCCCATCATAGCTCATCTGAGCCGTTTTATTTGTATGCACCTGGTTTGACACTTGTCACCCATGAAACTCATGCGTTCCATAAACATGCATCCCCTTTGCACATCTTTTCCCCTTGCCAGGAACTTAGGATAAAAACATATAATTCACATGTCTTTTGGAATAATATTAAAATATTATTCCCAAGGACATAATCCCCTAGGCTCAACACTTATCCCCTCTTCCCACCTTCCAGCCCCTAATACCTTGCCCAATCTGTGGAATCTTAGTCCCCCATCACTCATTCATCATGGTCAGTCTGCACATGACAGTGTTCATATTTGATTATTGTTCTGCATAAATACAAGTACAAAATTAGGCTCTTGGCCTTCACCACCTAGGCCCTCTGACCTAACAATCACATAAGCCCACTAGCTTATATAAACTCATCTCACTATCCTATAAAACATATTTACAATTCATTTCATAAACAAGATTTACAATAGGGCTCGGCCTTGGGGACATTATAATCCCCCCACCCTTATTTCTGCACTGTCCTTAGTGCAACTTTACACTGCATCTGCAAGCTTTACAAAATCTTCAAAAAGATGCGGGTACTATGCCCGCATAACATCTTCATGCTCCCATGTCGTGTCCTCAGGTTCGTACCAGGTCCATTGGACCTTTACAAGTTCTATGGCTCATTTCTGGAGTTGTTTTCTTTTCCTGTCTAATATGCGCACATGATGCACTTGTAGGACACCTTCTGGTTCCACCTGAATCACATTCCTATCGATAACATGATTAGCATCTGGTATATATTTCTTAAGCAGTGAAACATGAAACACATGATGTATAGTCATAGATGAACGTAATGCAAGCATGTATGCAACTAGCCCAATCCTTTCTAGGATTTCAAAAGGCCCACAGTATCTTGCTGCCAACTTGACGCAACTTCCTAGCTTTAGGGAACTCTTGTTAGTTTTCACTTTCAGGAAAACATGATCACCCACTTTGAATTCTCTGTGGGTTCTGTTCTTATCAGCATAACGTTTCTGCCTGTCCTGGGCATTTTTCAAATTTTGTTTAATTTGTATCATTTGGTCTTCCATCCCTTTAAGCAACTCTAGCCGAACTATTTCTTTGTCATATGGATTATCCCAACTTGCTGGAGTGTTTCACTTTCTTCAATAAATTTCTTCAAATGGGCTCATCTTCAATGATGCATGATACCTATTATTGTAGGCGAATTCTACCAAATGCAGGTAGTCTTCCCATCTTGATGGTTTGTTCATCATGTACATTCTCATCATGTCCTCTATTACTTTGTTCACCCTCTCTATATTTCCATTAGACCTAGGATGATACAGTGTACTAAAACTCACATTCATTCCGAATCCTTTGAACAATCCTTTCCAAAAATTTGAGGTGAATTTCAGGTCCCTATCATACACAATCATTTTAGGAATTCCGTGCAAGCATGCCAGTTCTTTTAAGAAGATATCAACAACATCTATTTCCTTGTGTGTGGTTTTCAGTGGAATAACATGGCCAACTCTTGTAAGCTTGTCCACCACCACCATAATCAAATCATGTTGCTTTCTTATTCTGGGTAATCCTGTAATAAAATCCATGGTCACCACTTTCGACTTCCATTTTGGAATGGGTAAAGGCTGTAGCAACCCTGCTGGGTGCCTATGCTCAGCCTTAAATTTCTAGCACTCCATACATATGGCGATGTATTCAACGATCTATCTCTTCACACCTAGCCAAATGTAATGGCTTTTGACTGTTGCCACAGTCTTATGATATCCATGGTGTCCAACATAAGTCACATTATGCATCTCTTTTAGAATCACAAGTTTCAATTCCTGGACATTGGGTATATACACTCTGTTTTTGTACAGAAGCAATCCATCGGCTTCCAAGATGTAAGTTTCCTCTTTCTGTGACCTTTCACTCTATTGTAGCTTTGCTACCAAATCTATGTACTGCAAATCGACACTTCCAGATTCCAAAATTTTATCCTTAATATCCATCAGATACATGGTAATGGTTGTAGCATGCAATTCATGCACCTTTCTACTGAGTGCATCAACCACCTTGTTTTTCTTCCCTTTGATATTCTTGATATCAAGGTCGTACTCACATAGAAACTCCAACCACCTGCTTTGTATAGCATTTAAGGTTGGCTGCTCAAACAAATATTTCAGACCGTGGTGGTCTGTTCTCAATTCAAATCTTCTTCCCATGAGGTAATGTCTCCATTTCCTCAGAGCGTGGATGATTGCTGCCAGCTCCAAATCATGAGTGTCATAATTCTTTTCATGCTCTTTCAATTTCCTGGACTCATAACATATTACAAATCCATCTTGGCTGAGAAATCCTCCCAACCATTCCTTACATGCATATGTGCACACCACAAAATCCATATTTGGATTTGCAATTCTCAGGATTGGAGTGTTGGTTAACAATTGCTTCAATCACTGGAAACTCTCTTCACACTCCACTGAAACATTTTCTCATTCCTTTTAAAGGAAGTGATAGGGTGAGATATCTTTGAGAACCCTGCGGTAAACCTTCTATAATAGCCCGCCAAACCCAGAAAGGATCTAACTTATGTCACATTCCTTGGCACTGACCATTCTCGGATGGCCTCAACCTTCTCAGGCCCCACAATGATCCCTTCTTCTAAAATAATGTGCCCCAAGTAAAGGATTTGTCTTTCATAAAATGAGCATTTGCTCAATTTGGCATACAATTGGTGTCCTCTCAACACTTGCAGCACCATCCTCAAGTGTTGTTCATGCTCTTCCTCTGACCTGGAATACACCAAGATGTCATCCAGGAAGACTATGACAAACTTGTCTAAATAGTTCCTGAATACACCATTCGTCAAGAACATGCATACAATAGGTGCGTTTGACAGTCCAAACGACACAACTGTGAACTTGTAATGACCATACCTTGTTCTAAAGGAGGTCTTGCTAATATCCTCATCCTTTATTCTTACCTAGTGATATCCTGATCTGATATCTATCTTTGAAAATATTTTCACACCCTTCAACTAATCAAAAAGATCATCGATCATCGACAGAGGATACTTGTTCTTGACAGTTACCTTGTTCAACTGTCGAAAATCAATGCATAACCTCAACATCCTATCCTTCTTCTTCACGAATAGGACCAGGGCACCCCAAGGTGACATGCTAGGGTGAATGTACCCCTTCATCAGAATCTCTTCAAGCTGCAATTGCAACTCTTTCATCTCTGGTGTACTCATTCTATAAGGAGCTTTTGACACTCGAGCTGCTTCAGGCATCAAATTTATAGAACAATCGATGTCTGTCCTAGGAGGTAGTCCAAGTACTTCCTGGAATACATCCTCAAACTCAGTAAGCACCTGATGATCTTCAATCTTTGAGACTCCATCTCTAGATGCTTCCTCCACATGGCCTGCAAATAATTGATAGCCTTTCTTGCAGTACTTCTTCAGCTGCATGGCTAAGATTTCTCTAACAGTCACAACTCTGAGAATTCATTGGAATGTTTTCCGATTTCCCTCATCATCCAGGCATGTAAACTTCTTGTTACGACAGTCCAGGAGGGCATGGTGTTGGTCCAACAAGTCCATCCCAATTAAGCAGTCATAAGAGCCTAAAGGAATAATATTTAATTTAGCCTTAGTGCTCAATGCTTTCATGTCTATCGAACAAGATTTAACCAATTCAGTGACCTTCTGATGTCGACGCCCGCTTCCTCACATCCCGCAGGTTGGAAGGCCATGTCGACACAAGATCTTTCTCCTTACACGGACTGAAGAACTCTAAGGCTCTTCTAATTCCCTATTGGGAATTCTGCACCCACAACAATCTCTACAGGATCTCCTCTTTATACTCGGGAGATCGGAACTCGCGACTTTGCGAATCCAATAGTCGAGCATAGGTCTCTTGAATCCCCGAAACCCGAGAACCAGTCAACAATGACCTTTTCCTATCGGGATTTCCTCTATCGTAAACTCGGCGCTCGCGATTTCGAGTAACTTGTATCGCCGACTCCCGATTTCCGATATGCAAAAACTTTGATGCATGTGTGAGTTTGATTCTTCAACGTCCCATCAACTTTATCAGCGTTTTAGACTTCGCGGGATCGCAAATCCTGATATCAATGTTTCAGGACATTTCACTTTGAAACCCCGATAAGGTGTCCCACCTATCCACCTCACTGAACCTTGTGGCCCCACACTATTCTATTAGCCATCAGGAGATCGCGTATCGCGATATCGCGATTCCCATTACTATGTTTACGGAGTTCAACCAACGAAACCCTGATATATGAATCCATGAGTAAATCTGACGGCCCTTGTGGCTTAGATCTATGGTTCCATCCCTCCTGAACTTACTTATACCTTCGAGTCTCATAAAAGACTCTTGCGTGCACTCCTTGTGGCAACTTTTTAAACACTTCCCAGTGTCAAAAATCTTCGACTCTGCGCCCATCTGCAACAGCAGTCTCTCAGCAGTTCACTCAGGTTCGCAACCATGAAGTTCACTTGGCCTGCGCACTCCTTGCATGGCTCCTATGCTCAACTTCACTTTTGAGGAAATGAGGACAAAAGTAAAACTATCTGAGCTTCAGAGATGCAACCCTGAATTCTTGTCGACTCACTCCTTGCGGACACTTCAACTGCACTCCTTGCAGGAATTATCACTCAAATAGAGAAACAATTGAAACTCATTCCATTATCCTTTCATACTTCAAGTCAAACATGAAATCATATACACAACATATAAAGAAAATGTATAAAAGGAAGCAAATATTCATGAGCATATCATTCAGCATCAATAAACAGAGAACAACACAAACCATGAATTTGAATCAGACTCTTCTATAAATTCAAATATCTGTACATGGGTGTTCTTACACAACTCTCTACTTGCTCTTGCTCCAATGCTTCTAACTTCCATCTCCTGATACAATACACAATGAGGGTGTCTATATCCCGTTTCCCTCTTACGCTCTAGAACTGTCTAATCTAGGATTAAATTCTATCTTCTTACATTAACTACTTTAAATGCCTTCTACCTACTAAGGATGAGAGCTAATGGATCAAGGTCCGATTACATTATACAAGTGTGCTTCATCTTAATGGCTCATTTAAGACTGCGCAACAACTTCAAGATAATTTCTAAATGTGTGTTGGTGCTTGTTCAACTATCTCTTGCTTTCGCGCTGGCTCACTTGATGTGTTGGCGATGCTCCTGCATCATACTCCCTCGCTTGAAACTTTTCATGGGATCCTGTTCATGAGATCATGCACAATTTGTCCATGCTTCTGTATCTCCATTTTTTTCTCCCAGCTGGCATATTCAATTGGATAGTTCTTCCATTTGAACAGATACTCAAAGTATTTCTTTCGCCTGGTCCTCTTGCTCACACTTTTGTCCAGTATGCACTCCATCTGCGGCTTTTCTGCAACTAGCATCTTCTTTTTCCACTGGATCACTGGATGCTCACCTCCAATCCTTGTTTCCTCTTCTCTATATGGGTACAAATACGAGATATTGAATATCGAATCAATTCTAATCCCATCGGGTAATTCAATCTCGTAAGCGTTTGCCCCAAATTTCTTCAAGACCCTACATGGCCTGATTTTCTTCATCTTCAGCTTATTATATGTTCCTCTCGGGAACCTTTCTTTTCTCAAATATTCCAGAATCAAGTCTCCAACTTCTAACTGAAGTTGTCTTCTATGATGATTTTCCCTACGCTTGTACTCCTGGCTTGATTTCTGCAGTTGTTGCTTCACCTAGCTGTGAAGTTCTTTCATCGCCTCTGCAAATTCTTCTACACTAGCGCTCCTAGTCGCAGTCTGTTCTGAATCTCTCAATTCATAAATTCCTCTCAGCTGCATTCCGTAGACAATCTGAAATGGACTCTTCCCTGTGCTCCTATTAACCAAGTCATTATACGCAAACTCTGCTTGTGGTAATATGTTATCCCACTGGCCATGGTGTTTTGTCACCAAGCTTCTCAATAAGTCTCCTAGACTTCTGTTTACCACTTTTGTCTGTCCATCCATCTAAGGATGATAAGATGAACTAAATGCCAAGTTAGTTCCCAGCTTCTTCCATAAGGTCCTCCAAAAAATTCCCTATGAATTTTGTATCTTGATCCGAAGCTATACTCTTCAGCAACCCATGAAGTCGAATGACCTCTTTAAAAAACAGGTTCGCGATGTGAGTCGTGTCACTAGTTTTCTGACATGGAATGAAGTGCGGCATTTTGGAAAATCTGTCCACCACCACAAATATTGGATCACAACCTCTTTGTGTTCTAAGCAACCCCAATATAGAATCCATGTTAACTGCATCCCACGACCTTTCTAGTATGGGAAATGGTTGATAAAACCCCACATTCTTCTTCCTTCCCTTCGAATGTTGGCAAATTCTACATATTCTCTGATACCAAACTGATGCCGACGCCCCTTACCTCACAAACCGCAGGTCGGAAGGCCACATTGATGCAAGATCTTTCTCCTTACACGACCCAAAGAACTCTAAGGCTCTTCTAATTCCCTATCGGGAATTCTACAACCACAACAATCTCCACAAGATCTCCTCTTTATACTCGAGAGATCGGAACTCATGACTTTGCGAATCCAATGGTCGAGTGTAGGTCTCTCAAATCCCCAAAACCTGAGAACCAGTCAACGCTGACCTTTTCCTATCGAGATTTCCTCTATTGTTAACTCAACGCTCGCGATGTCGAGTAACTTATATCCCCGACTCCCGATTGTCAATATGCCGAAACTCCGATGCACACGTGAGTTTGATTCTTCAATGCCCTGTCACCTTTATTGGGATTTCAGACTTCGTGGGATCGCGAATCCTAATATCAATGTTTTGGGACTTCTCGTTGTGAATACTCAATAAGGTATGCCACCTGTCCACCTCACCGACCCTTGTGGCCCCACACTATTCTATTAGCTGTCGAGATATCGCATATTGTGATATCACGATTCCCGTTACTATGTTTACGAATTTCAACCAGCGAAACCCCGACATACGAATCCACGAGTAAATCCAATGGCCCTTGTCACTTGGATCTACGATTTCATCCCCCCTGAGCTTACTTATACCTCTGAGTCTCAGAAAATACTCTTGTGCACACTCCTTGTGGAAACTTTTTAAACACTTCCCAGTGCTGGAAACCTTTGACTCTGCGTCCACTTGCAGCAACAGTCTCTCAGTAGTTCACTCAGGTTCGCAACCTTGAATTTCACTTGTCTTGCACACTCCTTGCACAACTCTTATGCTCAACTACACTTTTGAGGAAATGAGGACAAAATTAAAACTATCTGAGCTTCAGAGATGTAACCCTGAATTCTTGTCGACATACTCCTTGCGGACACTTCAACTGCACTCCTTGCAGGAATTCTCACTCAGATAGAGAAACAATTGAAACTCATTCCATTATCCTTTCGGACTTCAACTCAAACATGAAATCATATACACATCATATAAAGAAAATGTATATCAGAAAGAAAATATTCATGAGCATATCATTCAACATCAATACATAGAGAACAACACAAACCATGAATTTGAATCAGACTCTTCTATAAATTCAAATATCTGTACATGGGTGTTCTTACACAACTCTCTGCTTGCTCTTGCTCCAATGATTCTAACTTCCATCTCCTGATATAATACACAATGAGGGTGTCTATATCTCGTTTCCCTCTTGTGCTCTAGAACTGTCTAATCTAGAATTAAATTCTATCTTCCTGCATTAACTACTTTAAATGCCTTCTACCTACGAAGGACGAGAGCTAATGCCTCAAGTTCCAATTAAATTATACAAGTGCACTTCATCTTAATGGCTCATTTAAGATTGCGCAACAACTTCAAGGTAATTTCAAAATGTGTGCTGACACTTGTCCAGCTGTCTCTTGCTTCCACACTGGCTTGCTTGATGTGTTGGCGATGCTCCTGCATCATACTCCCTCACTTGAAACTTTTCATCGGCTCATATCCATGAGTTCACGCACGGTCTATCCATGCTTATGGATCTTCGTTTTGTTCTCCCAGCTGCATCTTCAAATGGATGGTTCTTCCGTTTGACTAGATACTCAAAGTATTGCTTTTGCCTGGTCCTCTTGCTCACTCTTTTCTCCAGTATGCACTCGATCTGTGGCTTTTCTGCAAATGGCATATGATTTTTCCACTAGATCACTAGCTTCTCACCTCTAGTCTCTGTTTCCTCTTCTCTATATGGGTACAAATCTGAAATATTGAATATCGGAGAAATTCTGATCCCATCGGGTAATTCAATCTCGTAAGTGTTTTCCCCAAATTTCTTCAAGACCCTACATGGCCCGATTTTCTTCATCTTCAGCTTATTATATGTTCCTCTCGAGAACCTTTCTTTTCTCAAATGTGCCAGAATCAAGTCCCCAGCTTTGAACTGAAGTTGTCTTCTATGATGATCTGCCCTATGCTTGTACTCCTGGCTTGATTTCTGCAGTCGCTGCTTCACCTGGCCGTGAATTTCTTTCATTGCCTCTGCGAATTCTTCTGCACTAGCGCTCCTAGTCCTAGTCTGTTATGAATCTCTCAGTTCAGAAATTCCTCTCGGCTGCATGCCGTAGACAATCTGAAATGGACTCTGCCTTGTGCTCCTATTAACCGAGTCATTATACAAAAAATCTGCCTATGGTAATATGTTATCCCAATGGCTGTGGTGTTCTGTCACCAAGCTTCTCAGTAAGTCTCCCAAACTTCTGTTTACCACTTCTCTCTGTCCATCTGTATGAAGATGATAAGGCGAACTAAATGCCAATTTAGTTCGCAGCTTCGTCCATAGGGTCCTCGAAAAATGCCATATGAATTTCGTATCTCGATTTGAAACTATACTCTTCGGCAGCCCATGAAGTCGAATGGCCTCTATAAAAAATAGGTTCGCGATGTGAGTCGCGTCACTAGTTTTCTGACATGGAATGAAGTGTGCCATTTTGGAAAATTTGTCCACCACCACAAAGATTGAATCACAACCTCTTTGTGTTCTAGGCAACCCCAATATAAAATCCATGCTAACTACATCCCATAACCTTTCTGGTATGGGCAATGGTTGATAAAACCCCGCATTCTGCTTCCTTCCCTTCGAATGCTGGCAAATTCTGCATCTGCTCTGATACCAAACTGATGCCGACACCCGCTACCTCACAACCCGCAAGTCGGAAGGCCACATCGATGTAGGAGCTGTCTCCTTACACGACCCAAAGAACTCTAAGGCTCTTCTAATTCCCTATCGAGAATGTTGCACCGACAACAATCCCCACGGGATCTCCTCTTTATACTCGCGAGATCGAAACTCGCAACTTCACGAATCCAATGGTCGAGCGTAGGTCTCTCGAATCCCTGAAACCCGAGAACCAGTCAACGCTAACCTTTTCCTATCGGGATTTCCTCTATCGTGACCTCGACACTCGCGATGTCAAGTAACTTGTATCCCTGACTCTCGATTTCTGATATGCCGAAACTCCGACGCATGCGTAAGTTTGATTCTTCAACGTCCCATCACCTTTATCAGGATTTCGGGCTTCACGGGATTGCGAATCCTGATATCAATGTTTCAGGACTTCTCACTTTGAAACCCCGATAAGGTATGCCACCTATCCACCTCACTGACCCTTGTGGCCCCACACTATTCTATTAGCCATCGCGAGATCACGTATCATGATATCGCGATTCCCATTACTATGTTTACGGAGTTCAACCAGCGAAGCCCCAATATATGAATCCATGAGTAAATATGACGGCCCTTGTTCCTCAAATCTATGGTTTCGTCCCTCCTGAGCTTACTTATACCTTCGAGTCTCAGAAAAGACTCTTGTGCGCACTCCTTGCGGCAACTTTTTAAACACTTCCCAGTGCCAAAAACCTTCGACTCTGTGCCCACCTGCAGCAGCAGTCTCTCAGCAGTTCACTCAGGTTCGCAAACTTGAAGTTCACTTGGCATGCGCACTCCTTCCACAGCTCCTGTGCTCAACTGCACTTTTGAGGAAATGAGGAAAAAAGTAAAACTATCTGAGCTTCAGAGATGAAACCCTAAATTCTTTTCGATGCACTCCTTGTGGACACTTCAACTGCACTCCTTGCAGGAATTCTCACTCAAATAGAGAAACAATTGAAACTCGTTCCATTATCCTTTCAGACTTCAACTCAAACATGAAATCATATACACAACATATAAAGCAAATGTATAACAGGAAGAAAATATTCATGAGCATATCATTCAGCATCAATACACAGAGAACAACACAAACCATGAATTTGAATCAGACTCTTCTATAAATTCAAATATCTGTACATGGGTGTTCTTACATAGCTCTCTGCTTGCTCTTTCTCCAATGCTTCTAACTTCCATCTCCTGATACAATACACAATGAGGGTGTCTATATCTTGTTTCCCTCTTGCACTCTAGAATTGTCTAATCTAGAATTAAATTCTATCTTCCTACATTAACTACTTTAAATGCCTTCTACCTACATTATACAAAATCTGATTACATTATACAAGTGCGCTTCATCTTAATGGCTCATTTAATATTGCACAACAACTTCAAGGTAATTTCAAAATGTGTGTTGATGCTTGTCCAACTATCTCTTGCTTCTGCGCTGGCTCGCTTGATGTGTTGGCGATGCTCCTACATCACCTTCCTCTTGGTTCTTATAGCCAACTACACTAACCAAGACCTTTCATGTTTAGTTCTTGATAAATGCAAACTTTCCACCACCCTAGGATCTACATAACTATGGATAGCCCCAGAATCAATTAAAATAATAAATGGTCGGTTGTTGATCATACCTTCCACTTCAATCATGTGCGATTGAAATTATGCTTGCTTGTTGTCTAGGGCTGCGTAGATCCTTGGGATCTTGTTTCCCATATCCTCCATTGTTTCAGCTTGCTGAACATTGTGGATGATTCTCGCTTTATCCTTCATGTGGGGACAGTATCTATACCTATGGTTCCCTTTACAGCCCCAACACTCCATAGGTGGTGCTCTGGGCATTTTCTCACCCACTTTAGCCTTCCTAGGCTCTCTGAAAGATGGTTGACCCCGATGACAATTTTTGAAAAAGGGAGGCTTGTTTCCCTTCTGCCTCTGCTCTTTCCTGAACTTCTTCTGATCATCCCAAGACTTTTGAAAAGTAGGCCTTTATCTTTGCTTCTCATATAAGAATTTTTCCCTTCTTATTGTTTCTTCCATAGTCCTAGGATCATGATATTTAATCCTGTCACCAATAGAAGGTGGCAGTCCACTTAGATATCTTTGAATCTTGACAGCCTCATATTTGATGAACGAAACATACTTGAGTAGTTCCAAAAACCTTCGTTTGTATTCATTGATGGTCATGCTGCCCAACTTGAGTTCGAAGAACTCCTTCATCTTTCTGTCATAGTACCTTTTGGTCAGGTACTTCTTCTTTAAATACCTCTTAAACTCCTTCCAAGTGATATCTTTCTCTCTGATGTGCTGTACCTACACAAACTGATCCCACCACATGGATGCTTTTCTGTTTAGTTGATACATCGCAATTCTTCCTTCTGCATGAGGGGAATAATTCTGTAGTTTGAAATATTTCCTCATGCCTAGAAACCATGTTTTTTCATCTTCCCCTTTCTTATGTTCACCATCGAATGTTGGAGACTTGGTATTGTTCATTTCTCCTTGCAATTCATCCCTTCCAAATGTTCATTGTTTTCTAGTAGGGGACAAGCTTGAACTATTGTGTGCTTCCCTGCTAGAATGCTTTAGGGAGCGACGATGATGTCTACTACAACTCCTCAATCTTCCTCTTTTCTCAGGGGTCCTACAACTCTTTGTCTTGCTTGAGCCACTCCCCTTCTCCAGCTTCCTTTCTATTCTTTCCAAGTCTTCAACATTTTTAAGTTGAATTATCCCTGCTGATCCCTGGCCCTCATGAGCTTTCAGCTATCATCTTGGTGAGCCTGGTCATCTTTCTGCAATCTTTCAATGAGTTTCATCATATGTCCTTCCTTATCCATCTCTTTTTTGTGCCCATTAGAGTTTGATCCTTCGACTCCTAAGTTGGCATCCCTTCCTACCCTTTTGCCCTCTATTTCAGAGGCAATCTGTACCTTTTCCATTTCTAAACTCAGCGTAGATTCATGGTTGACCTGACACTCACTGAACTCTACACACACAATGTGAAATCAACTGAAGTTTTTCAGGCCCCTAAACCTTCAAGAAAATTACAACACTCATAAACTAACATGAACAAGAAAAACATTTTGATTCCATTAAGTTTTCTGAGTTTTGTCCAGCTGTACAAATTTTTGGGACTTCATAACTTTGGGGTCTTGGTCCATGAAGATCCAACAATTAAATCCTTGATAGTTCTTTTGTCTTCGAAATTTTTTTGGGACTTCAGAACTTTGGTTTTTCAGGTGATAGCTTCCTCTTTCTTCCTACCTTCGTAACCAAAGGCACCTTTGACAACTTCACGATCTCGCGAGTCCACGAGTTGAAGAACCTTGACTCCTCTTCCTCCAAACGTCGATACCCAAGATGCAATATGGGTATTCCTCCCTCCTCGCTAGTGCCTGATGCATATAAGTGTAGGCTAGGGATAAATGCTAGCACCTCTCGCAACTCGTGACTTCACGAGTTGGAGTGTCGAGCCCTCATGCTCGTCCTCTGTGAATCCCAAAATCTTGATTTACTTTACCCTCCGGGCCCACATAGCACAACTATCTCCACATCTATAGTGGCGAGTGACACCCTCAGAAGGGTCCACGTTATCTATGGTGATGTCATCGGGTCCCACCATGCTCACTTTTATTTTGTCCCACTGGCACGTGCTACACACCCATGTGTCCACGTCCATTCCAAGTGGAATCCAACGATTAGACCTTTCTCAAATCTATGACACAAATACTTTTGGCATTTCAGGGTTTCAGGCATTGGGAGTTCGTGCATCCACACCTCTCAAACTTCCGTTTGCTGAAATCTAAAAATTACTATCTACCCCTCCACTTCATCCAATGGTCAAGTTCCTATCTTATGATCTATGGTGTAGATCGTTTCGTAATTTTGATTTTTTCTATTTCGTGACTTGCGAAAACAAGTTTCTTCCCTTTTGGTTTCCCGTGTGTTGAAATGTCGTATGGTGGCCACATGTTCCCCCTGATGGACGGTCCTGACGAATTCAGGATTTCGCGTATCGCGATTTCCACGTTCCTATGCAACTTGAAAGGGTTTTTAAACCCTGTGCACATTTTCCATATTTGATGGTCATGAGGGTCCGCCTTCCTTCCTAAATAGATCCTAAGGCTCCAACACTTCTGGTGTGGAGTCCTCTATCCGTGTGGCCAGATACCACATCAGCTGCAGTTTCGTAACACCGCTACAACTTCTAAGCTTTGTAAGCATGGCCAAGTAATCTCCTTGGCACTCAGGAGCACTCAAAAGTCCGAAATTGGTCCTCTAGACACAGTTCCTCCTCAAACTCTTTGCTCCAAAGACCACTCAACTGGCCCATCTAGGCTTAACGTCAAAACCTTGGCTCTAATACCAGACTGTAACACCCTTTCTTACAGTAATGCTCCAATACCAAACTGTAACACCCTTTCTTAGAATTAATAATTCTCTGATACCAAACTGTAATGTTCCTGACCATCAACCCCATGGTCGACCAACATTACCACGCGGAATAACAATCTCATGCTTAATTATATATATGGCATGCATTTAAAAAAGGTTAAACACATTAAACTTAGAGTAACCATAAGAATTACTAGTTTTATAAATAATAAATGGCTTTCACATTAAATTGTTTGCACAGCGGAATACATGATAATATAAATACACAGACATGTAGAAAAGTAATTAAACATCATCTAGTACTTATCTTGAAATGGTGTTTATTCCACCAACTAGGTGCAGGCCTTCCATGAACCTCCCAACCTTATACCACACTGCTCATCAAGCTCAGCAGTGGGTCACCCTTGAGCTAGGACTAAGCTCCACCCCCAAGGCAAGGAATCCTAGGCTAGGATGAGGTTACAGGGAAAACACACAGTCACAAGGAAGGAATTCTCTCCCAGGAACCACTCATACTCACTGCCCATAGACTCTCGTTCCCCACATGCCTGTTCCACACCAGGAGTATACATCTTCTCTGTCACCTAGAAAGTCCTTCGGCTACTAACCTTCCCTGCCTTGGGTTTTAGAAATAGACCGGATGAGAAGTCTCTGAGCTCTATGGCAGCTACAAGGTTCCTTCCAGAAGTCCTCTCCTTCATCTGTGCACTCTCGCACTTGGAAAGTGTCGCTCATAGGCCAAGCAACTTACTCATCCAACTTCAACCACCTCTCTCACCTGGAGAGAGTGTTGTATGACTAGCCAACAAGACACACAGGGTCAACACTACACATCCACCACAAACAATAGAAATCCAGACATGAACACCCCAAGTGAGTAATAGCCAGGTGCAACCGTATAACTAGGCTTAGCAGGAATGTGACACTTCCATTTTCTCAATATGGCAACACAAGATAGAGTCACACTCTGGTTCTTAGCAATGCATGACAAGTTGTCCACACAGTGGTCGACTCATACTTTATGGTTCAGAACGGAAGGGGTGTACCGACTTTTCAGAAACAAACATAGGCTTTCCCCAAAAATCAACACAAGCTTTTCCCATGGTTTCATAATTGAATGAGGGTCTCTTGTAGAGGTCATATGGGCTCCTCTCTCATACGGTCGATGGTGGAATGGGAAAAGAACCCCCATCACAGATCATCTCAGCCATTTTATTTTCATGCACATGGGTTGACACTTTTCACCCATGAAACTGCATGTGTTCTATCAACATGCATCCCCTTTGCACACGTTTTCCCCTTGCCAGGAACTTAGGATAAAAACATATAATTCTCATGTCTTTTGGAATAATATTAAAATATTATTCCCAAGGACTTAAGCAACTAGGCTCAACACTTAGCCCCTCTTCCCACCTCCCAGCCCCTAATCCCTTGCCCACTATGTGGAATCTTAGTCCCCCATCACTCATTCATCATGGTCAGTCTGCACGCAGTGGTGTTTATATTTTATTATTGTTCCGCATAAATACATGTACAAAATCATCTCACTAGCCTATAAAACATATTTACAATTCATTTCATAAACAATATTTAAAATAGGGCTCGGCCTTGGGGACATTTCAACATCTATAGATGGAAGGGATGAATATACTTTTTTCATTCTATGCATGGTATTTAGATATTTAATAATGATATTGAATACATTGTTTTAAATACTAGCAACAACCATATTAATAATATTAATGTGTCTCAATACCCCAAGTATATTTAGCACATACTATAGGAAAACACATTATTAATGTGCTAAATATAGATCTATCGAAGTATTCATACACCAAATTCTTGTATGAGACCCCCCTTATTTGTGGGATAAGAAAGTCTATAGAGGTATACATACCCTACCCCCCTCTGGATTTGAAAGTGTGACCTCTTAGGAGGAAACATATGTTATTAACCATTAGTCTCACTAACGCTATATATCTTTAGTAATAACGATATTGATAATATAATATCATCTTGCCACATTAATGACTATGCCACATTGTGACATTCATAAAATATTTTGTGGCATTGCAACATTCATCAAGGGTTATGCTAGATTGTGGAATTCATTTATGATTATTCTAGATTGTAACATTCATCTTGTTGTGTTAACAACTATGTCACATTGTGATGTTCATTAATGGTATTGTCTCATTATGACATTAAAGAAATTTGATGTTACATTGTGACATTCATAAAGGATTTTGTCCCAATGCAACAATTATCGAGGGTTATGTTTGATTATGACATTC
>JZKD02S0111402.1:0-11210 GCA_000966675.3 Picea glauca
AAAAGTGTCCAAAATGTAGAAAATATTCTTAGAAACTGATGAAAAAACTAGTCTAAACTATGCACATGAATCCCAATGAAAGTGCATGTTTTCAATTGATAAAGTAACTTGGTGCAACAACATAAAGTACAACAAGCTAATACGACTACTTTAAGGTTGCCTATGCTAAATTAAATATTGTTTTTAGTATTTTTACGTTTTTTGAATGTTTTTAAATTTTTCCAATTAACATAAATTGATAAAACATCAAGTTTCTCTTTGTTTTTGCACTATAAATGAAATTACAAGTTAAGATTGTTGTGATTTAAAACAAAATTGAATGAATATGATCTAAGATGCCTAAGTTATATGCACATAATGCCTAGTTTCACAAATGTCTGTGTAAATAAATGGATTTGTTTTTATATAAATAATTAAACAACTATAACTAAGTGCATTATGGAGTTAAGAATATGAAAAGAAGAAATCAAGTAGGGTTGAAGAAATATTAGATTCTTGCTACTTAAGTTTCTATCAAAAATGAAATTAAAAGCATGTAATAATTTATGAAAATTATAGAAATTCTTACACATAAAGAATTATTGAGCACATACTTATACTGAGAGGGAGGTGAATCGGTATAAATTTTTGCTTATTCAAACATTAATAAATATAAGAGAACAATCATATATGAGATCTAATAACTGCAAAACATGGAACACAAGTTTTACATGGAAACCTTTTTGAGAGAAAACCACAAAACTTCTCTTTATAATTCTTTGTAGGAACCAACCTACTGTTACAAATATTTGTAGGCACCAAGTTACTGGAGGCACCAATCCCCACTAGTAGAAATCTTGGAAGGCACAAACCTACTCTTACAGATATTTGTAGATATCAATCCCCACCGCTAAGCATCAACTTAACAAGAGACACCAATATCTTACAAATCTTTATAGACACCAATCTACTCGAAACACTAATACCCACCGCTAAGCACCAACTTAGAAAGAGACACCAATCTACTGGAGACATCAATCCCCACTACTAAGAACCAACTTAGGAAGAGACACCAATCTCTTTGTGTGTGCTACCCCAAACTTCACCAAGTCTGATTGTTATTTCTACCTTCACCAGGTATGCTCGCTCCTTCTTCCCTTCACGAGGTCTACTCATTGCTTCTTCCTTCACCAAATCTGCTCACTACTTCTACCTCTATCAGATCTGACCAAAATTTGAATTTTCAAATGGCAACTTTCCCAAAGCTTGTTGTTTTGGGCCTCTTCCTAAGAACGAAATTGTACAGCATGCCATGTATCTAATTTTGCAAATCTGATTATGAAATTTTTACCTGGTCTGCTTATGTATGTATCCTTTGTTCTATGAAATTTTCATAGTCTGAAGAGTCCCAGAAAATAAGTTATAATGAAAATGTCAAACTTGCATGTTTGAAACTGATATTGGGACCATTAATAAACCCTGAAATCTATAGAGCATATCTCATAAAGTATAGTGAACCAACATCTGAAATTTTTACCTGAGGTACTTTTGTATGTGTCCTCTATTTTATAAATTTTTCACAGTTTGAAGAGTCCCGAAAAATAAGTTATAGTGAAAATGCCAAACTGACTTGTTTGAAACTGATTTCAAGAGCATTCAAGAACCCTAACTTCCACAGAGTATATCTCAGAAAGTACATTGAACCAACATCTGAAATTATTACCAGAGGTATTTCTTTATCTCTCCTATGTTATGTAAACATTTCACAATCTGAAGAGTCCTAGAAAAGAAGTTATAGTAAAAATATCAAACTAACATGTTTGAAACCGATTTTACGAGCATTAAGGAACCCTAATTTCCACAGGGCAAACCTCTAAAAGTATAGTAAAACAACATATGAATTTTTTACCACATGTACCTAGAGATCTCTCCTCCATCTTTGCAAAATTTCAAGGTTTGAAACATCCAAAAATTTAAGTTATAGCGAAAGTGCCAAGATGACCTGTTTGAAACTGATTTTGGGAGCATTCGAAAACCCTAACTTCCACAAGGCATATCTCTAACAGTATAGCGAACTAGCATCTGAAATTTTTACCACATTTAGATCAAGATCTATCCTCCGTCTCTTCAAAATTTCAAGGTATGAAACATCCCAAAACATAAGTTATCACGAAAATTCCAAGCTGACTTTAAACTAACTTTGCAACTCTTCCCTTTTGGAATGATATTCAATCTTTGCACATCCATTTTTCACACACTCTCTTTCTCTCAATACTTTCTCTTTTTATACTTCTTCATAACCCTTCATGAAGGGAAATGTCCACTAATTAAATAATCAATTATGAATAACGTGGGAAAATACCTTAAATACCATGGGCAAATACCCCAAACCCATGGGTTTGAAACCACCATTTCACTTTTTACTTTTTCACATGTACCCCTTTTTTAATATACTTGTAAAACTATATATATGAATCAATCTTTGAAATGTTTTGCATATTGTAATGTCGTAAATCCTTTGACATCAATGAAAATAATTCCAACAATCTCCATCTTTTTCATTGATAGAAATCTTGCAACGAAACACATAGTCCACCAAGCATAGAAAAATTCTCCCCCTGTCACCGACAACACAAGATAATCAGTCTCTTTCAATTAAGATAGTCTATGTATCCAACATAAGCAATAGTACATCTCCAACAATATTCGAACATGGTTCGGTCGGTCTCAGAAATTCCAAGTCGATTCAACAAGAAATAGTCGAGTCAACAAGAAGACATCAGTTAGGTTCACATTTCAACAACTTCAAGTATAGCCCCCCCCCTTGAGGGTTCAATAAGTAGTGGCAATAATTCTCATCGAAAATTCCATTCAATGGACAACCTAGTTGAAACTCAATTGTCGAATACTCAATCGAAACTCGAGTCCACTATCATTTCAGGTCGATCCTCGGTCAACCACTTCTAATACAATCATTAGTAAGTAAGAGGAGTGGTGCACGACTGTACAACCGATAATACACAATGATATGAAGTCCTCAAACATATAGTCAAATGATTCCACAACCATCCATCAATCCAACCATAATCTATTCTAATAATCGGTATTGGTCCACAGTTTTGTCTTACACATCTCTTCTGCAAAGATCTGAAAGCATGATTGACATTCCTTTGATTTTTATGGTGAGGATGATGATAGGGAACATATTTTTGTGTTGGTTGATCAGAGGAAGTAGGCTTAGGGTCAGGTTCACTTACAGGAGTAGAACAACCTAGCATATCAGCAACAATTTCATATGTAATAGCATGCTCAAATTTTGGCATGTGAGGAATGGGCAGCTCATCAATATGTTCAACACAATTGATAGTAGGTTGTTCTTCAGGAAAACCAGTCTAAACTCCTCCTGCAACAAATAAAAAAAATTTGGTCATAGCAAGGCCAGGTATTCGTAGCAAGGAAACAACATCGTATCCAAGACCAGTCTCAATGAATGGATACCTTTGACAATTGATGATATTATCTAAGGTTCCAATACTCTTTTCAAACTTCAAGCTTCTATTCAACTTAATAGTTATTTTCTTTGGTTCCTTTCTTAAGTAAACAATTTCAAATTCTAGTGCTTCGCAGTTTTCTTCCTTTATCTTCAGTTGGATTCTCACCACTTCTTCCATCCTTCTTGCTTCTTCTAATTGAACCTTTAGGTTCATGATAGTATTTTCTATTTCTTAAAGGCTTTCTAACATTTTGTATTTTGAATCACGATCCTTTTCTTCGTATTTTTCCAGCTACTCTTTTGTTTCAAATTCTTTTTCCTGAGCTTATTTATTTCACTTAAGGCACACATGATTTTTTCTTCAATATCCACTTCCCCATCTGTTTTGACATTTTCCTCTTCTTCTAAAAAGCATTTTTTCGTTCCCTTTGTCTTCATCAATCTTTGTTTTGTCTCCCATAAGGAGATTTTCTTCTCTATCGCTATACAAAATGCTTTCATTGCTTTCTTCAGACGAGTCATTAACCCCTTTTTAGTAGAGACTCTTCTTATACTTATAAGATTTCTTCTTATTTTCGTGCCTGTCCTATCTGTGGTTCTTTTTGTGTTGATGATGTTTGCTCCCTTTCTTTACATTATGGTCTTCTTGATCGTCATTACTTTCATCCTTTTCATATGAACACTTATCATCAAAATGTCTTACTTTTCCACAATCAAAGCATTTAAAGGGCAGATTACATTTGTATTTGCCAAATCCCTTTTTGAGTTTTCTCAAAAAAATGTGTTTCCTCTGCATCTGATTCATTGTTGAAGCTATCGCTTGATTCATGCTCTTTTTTCTATGTCTTCTTTGAGGCTTTGAAGGTTGCTTCTTTCTTTGATAGATTTTCTTTCTCTGTCATGATTTCATATGTCATGAGGATCTTGTCCAATTCATCCATTGTTAATGAATCAAGATCCTTTATTTCTTGAATGGCAAAAACTTTGGCATCAAATATCAAGAGAAGTGACCTTAACACCTTTTGTACAATCATCAGTTCTTAAACCTTTTCACCAAGTCCTCTAATGGTGTTGACAATTTCATCCTTATGAAGGAGATAGGCTGCAACATTTTCTTAATCTTTCATTTTCATACTCTCGAACTGTCTTTTATGAGTTTGGAGCTTTTCCTTCTTAACCTTGTTGTTTCCTTCATAGATATTTTGAATCTTGTCCCAAATTTATTTTGTCAATCCACAATGCATCACCATGACAAACTTGGATTATGATAGACCACGCAAGATGACATTCATGGCTTTTACATTATTTTCACCTAGGATTCTTCTCGGTCGCATATGTTGGTGGATTTGTTGGGGTTGTATAACCAGTCACACTTGATTTCCAAATATCAAAACCAAGATCCATTAAATAGGTTTGCATTCTTATGCTCCAAAAGACATAGTTTGTTTCGTCAAACAATGAATCCATGTTTGTGGAGAAACCTTCTTAACTAGCCATGTATGCTCTTGATATCTACCTTCTAGTGGTTAGACTATTTCTAAAGGAACGTGCTCTGATTTCTTCAAATTGAATTTGTTGAGATCTCGATCCTTGAACCTGTGGGTTATGGACCCACAACATGGATTGATCACATCCCTGGGCAGCAAAAAAGACTCCAATAATCTCCCTCAATGCACCATGGATCACCATCATCATCATCTCGGAGTCTCCAACTCAATCTCGCCTTGTGAAGTTCATAGGAAATTCATTATCTTTCGCAGATATTGACTTCATTTCCAGCACCTCGATCTCATGTTGTTCTGATCTTCAACGCAGGTTCTTTTAATAATGCTCACATCCTCAGAATTCATTTGGCACTAAACTTCCATTTGTTGACTCCCATAACTTTAGCACCAATCCTTAATCTCATCACAAGACTATCCTTAAAACCATGGTTTAACTAGGAGATCAAACATGGGTCTGTTTCTTTGTCCATGACATAAAGTGCCTCCATTTATCTGATCTAACCAGGGTCATTAATTTGTCGACTATATCGGAGATTGCAAACCAAACTCTGTGCAGGCCTATAAATTTTTTATGCGATGGGTCGCCAAATTATCGACTCTGTCGAGATCCTAGGCTCTCAGAATCCTCGAACACCAGACCACTTTATAACTCATTAATAATATATATACCAAGGTTGGTTGACCGATAGACTGGAACCCTGCAGTGGAACCATGAAACTGGGATGTTAGAATATCATGGATTCGAACCTAACTCCACGCCACTTAAAAGTTGGTTCCAGTCTAGTTGACTACCAGACCACTAAGCATCAGAACCATCGGTTCTCCCAGCTATCAGGGCTATCGAGCATCAACACATAACACTCGTCTCCAAAGGTTTCCTTGGTTTGATCTTTAAACTATGATCATCGATCTCCATGAGAATGTATGGCTAGATTTCCTCCATCCACAATATCGCTTGCCAATGGATCATCGTTGATCCATCTTGTGATTGATGTTGGATCTATTATCGTGGGCTTCATCTTATCTTCAATCCTGCAACTATTGACTTATGGCTTCTCTCCTCACACACACACACACACACACATGTTCAAACATATTTAAAACATATAGAATTTCAGAAATCACAAGGATACATAGAATACGCAAATTTATATTAATATTGAGCTCAATTACACACTCACATGGCCTCTATGGGCCAGGTCGTCATCTCGGGCCTCATCTTACATTGTGACTAGCCTTTTTTCACAACACCCACATGCTTACATATATAACAAAAAATACAATAAGGATCGTATCAATCAGATCTGATATATTCCAATCACTAAAATCGCTGAAAATAACAAATCCTATCACGGATTTTGAGAAAAATCATGTCCTCTCGGCCACTTTGCCTTCTTGAAGGTTCTGGAATTCCAAATTTGATTTGGGGGGTGTTGCTCCTGCATCAAATACCAATTGTTGAGCACACACTTATACTGAGAGGAGGGTGTGAATAAGTATAAGATATTTTTTCTTATACAAACATTCATCAACCATAAGAGAACAATCACATATGATAGCTAATAACTACAGAACATGGAACACAATATTTACGTGGAAAACCTTTCAGAAGAAAACCATAAAACTTCTCTTTATAATTATTTATAGGCACCAACCTACTGTTATAAATATTTCTAAGGCCCCAACCTATTGGAGTCATCCATCCCCACTAGTACAAATCTTGGTAGGCACCAACCTACTCTTACATATCTTCATAGACACTAATCTACTAGAGACACCAATCCCCACCGCTAAGCACCAACTTAACAAGAGACACCAATCTCCTACAAATATTTGTAGACCATGGAAAAATACCCCAAATACCATGGGAAAGTACCCCAAACCCATGGGTTTGAAACCACCATTTCAATTTTTACTTTTTCACATGCACCCTTTTTTTAATATACTTGTAAACCTATATATATATATATATATATATCTTGGAAATGTTGTGTGTATTGTAATATCATAAATCCTTTGACATCAATGACAATAATTCCAACAAGAACATTAATATATAGTCACCAAAGAATTACTGAATGTCTTTATTATTGAGGGTTGTAGAAAGAAGAAATTCCTTGATAGGTCTAGACAAGAAAGAACTCTCCATGTACAATCATCCCTAGCTAGATGGGATAGGTACAATCACTATCCAACCAAAAAGTCTCCAACTATCATAGGTATTATATGCTAGCTCTCAATATCACTCTCTAAGGAAATGAATGAGCAAAGAAGGGTTAAAGGAAATAATCAACAAGCTTTGGGATGAAATCACTCACAAAAACTAGACCCCTTGCGCATTCAATGCTTATACAATATATAGAAGAATGAGAGAATAAGAATAGGTAAGATAGAAAATAGAAGGGAAGTAACAACAATAATATCCAAATATAAACGCCTTTTTTGAGTGAAAATAGCATGTGTATGAAGAAACTACTCCTACAAAAGCTCACCCTCCTTCCATAATAACCACTACCTAAGGAGAGAATCTCCTAAAATTAATTCTTAAATTATGGAATAAGTGAGAATAAAAAATAGTACGATGAGCTAGGCTAATTTTAGGAAGGATAAACTTTAAAAATAGCAATGTAATCTCCTCTATGTCAAGCGTTCTGCAAGTAAGGTCACATGAAAAGACCCTCTCGACCATGCCAAAATGCAACCAGTCCCTGGAATTTCAAATTGCTTATAATGGCTTGAAATCTAACATTGGCAGTGCATGCCATACTAGGTATCCAAAAGTCCAATCACCCTACTAAAAATAGTACCACCTTGTTTATAGTTGAAACTTGAACTATAAACAAATCTCCCAACCAGATCCTAAAATATGTAATCACCTTGAAAAATCTCCCAATGTTGATAGAAAACATTATCATTGTGGATCTTCCAATGAATTATGAAAACCCTAGCCACATAAATCTAAAAACTCGAATCATGTCATTTTCAGAAACTACCAAAAATATATTTTTTTGGAAATAACAACTTATATTTGCTTGAAATTTGAATTCCGTGCACATCTCCCCAAAGGGAATATAAATCTATGATTAAATCGTGAAATATAAGTTTGCATAAACCATCATGATCACACCCATCGAGATATTTGACCTCTTGTAACTGCTCTAAATACTACATTAAACCTGCAAGAATGGGGCACCTACTGCCACTAAATCACTTGTCCACTTGTACTTTTGATGTAACCTATGAATGTACCTCTATGCAAATCCTATTCAAGAAACTATCCAACCATCTATCCCTGAGTAATAAAAAATATGTGACCATGAGCCAAATCTAAAAGGAAATCCACAAATAGTCAATGCTACATTGATGGACCAACCAACCAATCCATCTTGTAATAAACCCATGATCAAAATAAGATGGGTGTTGTTCTACTTCATATGAGATATGATCCATATATTATTACAATGTGAGTGTTCCATATATAGAGAACATATGGTGACCATCCATGAAAGGATGTGTCCCTTGGATAATCAATAACTATTTATTATTATCATTTACTTATTATATATAGTATTTAATAATCAATAATTATATTATTAATTATTAATCTAAGAGAATGTCTTCCCGATGTTGTCTAAACATCAACACTCCCTCACAACGAGGGAGACATTTTGCATCATTCCAATCTTGTCTTTGAAGTATACAAACTTCACCCTAGACTCATGACACTTGTTTGTCAGTCTTGGGAGACATCTCTCTCCCACCTGAACTGATGAGAAACTCCTTCTGCGGCTCTCCCTCTGAGCCAATTGACTCTCTCTGAGATCAATCTCACTCTGGATCTGCATGTAATAGCATATATCATCTTGATTCTTTATCATTCCTTTTCAAATCACCATGACTAGGACAAAGAACACACTAGGATCGTTCACCTTAGGTACACACCTGTGAGTGAATGCCAGCCTGATGTTAACTGACATGTGGAAAGCACCTCAAGCACCTCGAGTCCATATTAGTCCTTGTCATGATCAAGGAAGGACTACGCCTGGGCCCATTTACCACAAGTACACCTTTGTGATAAATGTATCTTATCTCCCTTGGTTTGCAGCTCAATCTAGGAGAAGGTTTTATGTGTGTCTATTGTTGTGTCTTTGATTTATTCTATGTTGTTCTATGTTGTTCTATGTTGAGGTCTTTGTTCTATGTTGTTGATTTATTCCTCACCGGTACATAAAACCTCTATGTGTGTCTATTGTTGTGTCTTTCAAGTGTATTTTTATAGTAAGATTAGATTGATCCAAAAAGACACGTCTCTTTGAAATTAAATTTAAAATTAAATTAAATTTTCTTTCTTATAAATAGTTGGAGAATGCCTTATGTAACTACCCAAAGATTAATTTGGTTATAATTCATCCAAATAGTATTTGACTTTGTTAAATCTTTCCTGCATAATTCATGCGATTATTTGCATAAATATAGGTAGAAGTAAATATCCAGTGCATTCCTCGTATTTAAGTAATTAGACATTTTTACTAGAAATTACTACCCACCATAATTTATGGAATTCTTTCTATAATTTAGGTAGAAGTAAAAAGTAAATATGTTGTACATAGAGATTGTAACAACCCCATAAATTTAACACTCCCAACACTTTACTGTATGCTCATTTTCATGGGCCCTCTTGTGAGGGAGTCAATCCCAGTCTCGTTATGATACCATGTTGTTTTTCTTCATATGAGATATGATTGATATATTATTACAATGATGAGTGTTCCATATATAGAGAACATATGGTGACCATCCATGAAAGGATGTGTCCCTTGGATAATCAATAACTATTTATTATTATCATTTACTTATTATATATAGTATTTACTAATCAATAATTATATTATTAATTATTAATCTAAGAGAATGTCTTCCCGATGTTGTCCAAACATCAACAATGGGCACTCAAATTGGATTTTTAAAGAAATCCAATATGGATGCTAAGAGTATGCATAATGGGTGAAAGGCTCCAGGAGCACAAGAGTACCCAAAGTTGTGATCTTGGATGCAAGTGGCCTTGAAATCATGTCTACTAACTTATTAGTGCTACCCTTCTTATACTTCATCATAACGCGAACGCACTACAAGAATCTCATCCACTCATATTGTCTTTCCCATGAAGCTTACTTTGGTAAGAAAACTATTGCAGAGATTGGTGATCATTGTGGACAATGGTATCCTTGTCCATAAGGTAGTGCTTCCATTTATTAATAGCTTGCATCATAGCATAGAGCTCCTTGTCATATGTGGGGTAATTCAAGACCACGACATGAAACAGTTCAAAATGGTAGCATAATATTGACTTACTAAGCCCTAAAATTTAGCTCAAGTGATTATGATCCAAACATGAGACTTCTTATCTCCCCCCAAAAAAATGTTGGGGAGTTCATAGGTTCGAATCTCTTGATCCCCTTGGGGTTAGGCTCCATAATCAAGTCTGAAAATTTACCCTGTTAGCCATCCATGGATCATGGGGAAGTACTCGAAGGATTTTCAATGAGGGTTTCCTTGAAAAAATAAAAATAAAATAAAATAAAATATCGTCGACTTGCCTCCTTTCATCAAGACTACTCTCATAGCATACCCACTTGCATTTATCTCCACTACGAAGGGTTTTTACAAATTGGGCAATGCCAAGATTGGTGATTGACTATTGTTTCCTTTTAACCTCTTAAAAATCCTTTTACTATTTATTTCCCCACTAGAAACTCTTGTTGATGGTTGTTATGGCATGGAGTGGTGTAGCAACAACTAAAAAGGATGCTATGAACTTTTGAAAGTAATGTGATAATCCCACAAAGCTCCTAACTTCAATTACATTCATGGGCTTTGGCGATTTGGTGATGGCCTCTATCATTGTAGGATCAATCGTGAGTTCCTCTCCACCAATTATGTACCCCAAGTACACCAAGGATTGTTGAGCAAAGTTACATTTCTTAAGGTTTGATAGCAATTAATGCTTTATTGAGGTCTCTAACACCTACATCATATGTGATATATACTCTTCCCAAGTAGAGATAAAGATAAATATATAATCATCCAAGTACATTATTGCAAATGAATCAAGAAAGAGTCACAATATAACATTCATCAAACACATAAATGTAGTTATTGCATTACATAAAACTAAAGGAATTACAACCATGCATATAAAACTTGCCTCATCTCGAAGGTTGTCCTCCATGTGT
>JZKD02S0111402.1:11220-24472 GCA_000966675.3 Picea glauca
CATTCCCCTCCCCCTACAATTTGCACTGTCCTTGGTGCACATCACCATATTGGCATACATATATAAAATTTTACATCATAATACTTGGTACTTTTCCAAGTTCACAACTCCTACAACAATTCCACCCAACAATCTCCTGTCACCCTCAACCTACATAACCCAAGGAAGTGTACTCCCTTATTTACACCGCATTCCCTCAGGCTATATCACTTCCCTTACAGAGCTCTAGTATAGATAGGACAAGAATTTTTCGAGTTGTGGCTCTAGGAATTTCAGCTGCCAAAATGGAGTCTTGCACACTTAGATACAAATATACATTCAATTTTCTTTTTGGGTACTCCTCTCACATGGTCTCCTCGTGATCCCACATGGTGTCTTCAGGACCGTAGCAGGTCCACTGGACCTTTACTAGGTCGATGACTTTGTTCTTGAGCACTTTGAATTTTCGGTCCATGTTGTGCACTGGCTCCACTTGAAAGTCCCCTTCATGCTCCACCCGGATCACAGTCCAATTAATTACGTGGTTAGGACCAGAAACATACTTCTTCAATAAAGACACATGAAACTCATTATGAATTCTCGTGGATGCAAACAATGCAAGAATGTATGTAATTGGGTCTATCTTCTCTAAAAATTTAATTCACCCACATCATCTCTCTGCCAACTTTGGGCAACTTCTCAATCTTAGCGAGCTTCTCTTTGCCTTTACTTTTAAAAACACATGCTCTCCCACTTTGAATTCTTTGTATGCCCTAATTTTTTCTGCACAACTATTTTTCTTGTCCTGTGTAACCTTTAAATTCCATCTGATCTTTATCATTTTCTCTTCCATGTTCCTTATGAATTTTGGCCCAATAACTACTATGTTTGTTGGGTTGTCCCAACTTACTGACGTGTTTCATTTCCTTCCATACAAAGCTTAAAATGGGATCATTTTCAATGATGTCTGGTACCCATAAGCAAGTTCAACCAAATGAATATAGTCTTCCCACTTGGAAGGCTCATCCATTATATACATTCTCAACATATCTTCAATTATCTGGTTGGTCCTCTCTGTCTTTCCATCCGACTCTAGATGATATGTCGTACTGAAATTCAAGTTAGTCCCAAATCCCTTAAACAATCCCTTCCAAAATTCAGAAGTGAACTTGGGATCTCTATCTAACACTATTGCCTTAGGCACACCATGTAGCCTATCAAATTTGTTCTTATAGATCTCTGCAATATTCGCTGCCTTATGAGTTGTTTTCACTGGAATAAAATGTCCAGCCTTTGTAAGCTTGTCCACCACTACCATGATGGAGTCAAGCTGCCTTGCTATTCTTGGTAGTTTGGTGATAAAATCTATTGTAACTACCTACCATTTCCTTTCAGGAATGGGCAATGACTGTAGCAATCCTACTGGATGACTGTGTTTATTCTTCACCTTTTGACATTCCATGCACTTGGCTATGTAATCAACCACATCTTTCTTCATTCCAGGATATAAATACTAGCCTCTTACCGCCGCAATTGTCTTTTGGTACCCTGGATGACTAGCATATGGTATATTGTGTATCTCTTTCAACACCATATTTCTTAATTCTCGAGTGTCAGGAACATAAACTTTGTCCCTGAACAAGAGGATTCCATCCTCTTCCAACCTATAGTCTTTAAACTTCAACAATATACTTCCCTGCTGTAAGTCTTCTGCAACTTGTGTATAATGATGATATGATGCTACAACTACCATTTTTTTTGTTTTTTGCTTTAAATCTAAACAACACATGCTAATGTTTGCAACATGCATTTCATGCACTCTCCTGCTGAGTGCATCAACCACTTTATTCTCTTTTCCCTTGATGTGCTTGATGTTAAAGTCATATTCACCAAGAAATTCCAACCATCTAGTTTGTTTGGCATTTAGCTTTGGCTACTCAAAGAAGTGTTTCAGACCACTATGATCTATCTTCAACTCAAATTTTCTGCCCATGACATAATGCCACCACATTTTTAAGGCATGAACTATGGCTACCAACTCTAACTCATGGGTAGCATAATTTCTTTCATGCTTCTTAAGCTTCCTTGACCCATAACATATGTCATGTCCATTTTGTGTAAGGACTCCATGAAGCCCTTCCTTGCATGCATTTGTGCACACAAAAAAATCCTCATATGGATTTGCAACCTTTAAAATAGGTGCATTGGTCAACAACTCCTTTAAGTGTTGGAAACTCTCCTCACACTTGGAAAACCATTCAAGCTTTGTTCCCTTCTTATGTGGTGAAGTGATAGGATGCATGACCTTGGAGAAACCTTCAACGAATCTCCTATAATATCCAACTACCCAGAACTAATCTCACTTCTGAAACATTCTTTGGCACTAGCCAACTTTTAATTGCTTCAATCTTCTCAGACTCCACCACTATGCCCTCCTCTTAGACGATGTGGCTCAAATAATGGATTTTCCTTTGATAGAAAGTGCACTTGCTTAGCTTGGCATACAATTGGTGTTCTTTCAACACCTGTAACACCATCCTCGAATGTTATTCATGCTCCTCCTCCATCTTGGAGCATATAAGAATATCATCCAAGAAGACAATGACGAATTTTTCCAGATAATCCTCGAACACTAAATTCATTAGACACATAAGAGTAGCTTGTGCATTTATCAAGCCAAATGGCACCACCACAAACCCATAATGGCCATACCTTTTTCGAAATGTTATCTTGCTAGTGTCTTCTTCTCTGATTTTCACCTTATGGCAACTTGACCTTAGGTCAATCTTGGAAAATATTCTTACTCCTTTTATTTTATCAAAAAGATCATTGATTCATGGTAGAGGATACATGTTCTTTACCATAACCTTATTTAGATATCTGAAGTCAATTCACAACCTCAAAGTTCAATCCTTTTTCTTCACAAAAAACACTAGGGCACCCCAAGGTGAGACACTTGGGCATATGTACCCCTTTCTTCAACAATTATTCTAGCTGCATCTATAACTCTCATTTTGTAGGGGGTCTTGGACACTATGACAACTCCAAGCATAGAGTCAATAGAGAAGTCAATATCTCTTTTTGGTGGCAATTCTGAAAATTCTCCAAACACATCTTCATACTCCTTCAAAACTGGATAGTATTCAGAACTTGGATCTTTATCCTTGGCTGGCTCTTCCATATGGGCAACATATATATAACACCCTTTTCTAAAACTTCTTTTCAACTGCAATGTTGAAATCTCTTTGATGGATATAGGTCTTGGAATATCTTGCACCGTATTTGAATTCCCTTCCTCATCAAGGTATGTGAGAGCCTTGTTGTAACAATCTAGGACAACATGATGCTCATCCAACCAATCCATACCAATTAAGCAATCATATGACCCAAGTGGTATGATATTCAAATCTGTCTTTGTGCTAGCTCCATTCATGTTCACTAGGAAATCCTTGACAAGTTCACTGATTTTTCTCTTGGTTCCAATGGCTAGCTAAACCAACCAAGACTTTCATACTTACATTTCTTCAATTCAAACCTTTCAACTATTTTTGGATCTATATAGCTATGACTAGATCCATAATAAATCAAAATAGTTATGGGCTGATTATCAATCTTACCTTCTACCTCAATCATGTGGGATTGGTATTCTAGTTGCTTGTTATCCAAGGCTGCATAAATCCTTGGCATGCTCCTACCCATGTCATCCACTATATCAACTTCTTGAATGTTATGCATAGTTCTCATCCTATCTCCCTTGTGAGGACAATCCTTATACAAGTGGTCTCCTTCACATCCCCAACACTTTATGGGATGTTGTCTTGGACTTTTCCTTAAGGAATATGTCATTTTCTATTCACCTTGTGTTGGATGTCCTTGCTGATATACTTAAGAGTTGTTGCTGACAAAAGGTGGCTTGAATCCATTCTTTTTGTGATCCATCTTGCCTCTCTTCTTATCATCCCAAGCCTTTTGGAAAGCTATCCTTCCTTTGTTCTACTCATGCAAATACCTAGCATTCCTCATGGCTTTTTCCAAAGTTCTAGGCTCATCAAAATTGATTTTATCTTTGTAAAATGATGACAACCCACTCAAGAACCTTTGCATTTTCACCTTCTTGTCCCTGATGAAGTCCACAGATCTCAGAAGCTCAAGGAATTTCTTCTCATACACCTCCATAGTCATATTTCCTAGCTTTAGCTCAATGAATTCTTACATCTTCTTGTCATATTAATTCTCTGACAAGTACCGCTGCTAGAAATATCTCTTGAAATACTTCCAGGAAATTCTCTTTTCATCAATATGCTTGACTTGCTTTAGTTGGTCCCACCACATGGAAGCATTTCCATGAAGGTGATGTATGGCAACCCTTGCCTCTAAGTTTGACAAGTAATCATGCAACTGGAAATATTTTTCTCATGCCTAAAAAATAGGCTTCAAAATATTCTCCCTTCCTATGTTGTCCATCAAATTATGGTGGCTTGATATTCCTGAGCTCTCCTTGAAAAATATTAGACTCAAGCCTCCTCTAATTTCTGACAGGGGACACACTTGAGTCTTGGGTTGTTCTCTAACCCTGAACGTGCATGTGCTCTTTTGGTTGAGTGTCTCGGTGAATAAGGATGGTGCTTAGTAACACTCCTTGATTTCCTAGATCCCACGTGATCATCCCTACTATCATGAGATCTATATGTTGCTACTTGTCTTGCACTGGCTGCTTATTTTTTGCCAGAATCTTTATTGATTTGTCTTTGCAACAAATTCAAATTTTGTAGCACCTAAGTGCTAATTTGATCCTGCTCGTCCTGAGCTCTTATCATCCTTTCATTGTCTACTCTATAACTTTACACTTCTTTATGCAAGCTTCTCATAGTTTCCACTAGTGCTATAGGATCCACCCTACCTCTATGTCCATTAGACTCAGTGTCTGCATTTCCCAGGTTGATATGTAAACCTCTAACCTCCTCCTCATGGTTGTAAGATCCTTGGGCATCCTCCATATGTGTAGTCCTCATATAGGAAGCAAATTGTTTTGCCTGTACTTCTAATTCTGCAAGAAATGTGCATGCAATAGTTACTTGTTAGAGTTAAGCATATTGTAAAATTGTCATTAATTAAGCTATAGACCTTTCTTTTCCCTGATTTTTCGAAGAGTATTGTTAAACAAATCAAAACTCTAAGCTTTCAAATATATCCCCTTCCGAATTGGCTTTCTAATGACTATACTTATGTCTCAATCTTATTTTTGAGTTTAAATTTATGGCTCTCTAAAATCAATAGTTTCACCCCCTTTTGCACTTGTTTCACTAGTACCAATAATTTGAAGGGCTAACTTATACCTCTTGTAGAAGAAAATTTGGTGATAACTAGGGAAACTTTTATATCAGGTGCTGATAGTATTCTTGATGGTGAATACGCAACAACTCTCGAATTTTGGATCTGAAGCTCCATCCATCTTCCACATCAATCTAGATTTGGAAACTTTGTCCTTTTGCATTTCCTCGAATGTTTAGCCGAAAATGTATATCTCCCAAATGAAACAAAACTAATTTTTTTTTCCTTAAGACAAAGTTGTCCGAATTGATGAGTAGGTAAAATTTCGATTGAATAAAATTTTCTGGATTTGTGATATGGTGTCCCTTTTCTTCTAATGATTTCAAAAATCCCCCAAAAGTGCCCAAGAATAGTGGATTTTTCCCTATTTCGACATCTCCACTTGAAACCCTTTAGAATTTTGGTATAATCCCATCTGGGAATATTCATTCCTACTTTTTGGACTCCCTATAATTTTTTCACCTTCATCTGGGCCTCAGTTATGCAACAAGACCTATATCTTTAAAACCCACTATTTTGCATTTTTTGGAAAATTGAAGCAGAATTAGCCAATGGCCTTCATTAGCACTCTTGTAGACCTCGTCACTACAAAAATACCCATTAAATTTCACATGATTCTAAGTTGAACTTCTCTTCTTATGGCCAAAGCGAGTTTTTGGCTCCATACTTTTTTTTTTGTAAACTTTTCTATTTTTTCCTTTCCTTCTCTTCTTCTATTTCTTTTATTCGCTTCTCTATTTTCTTCCTTTTCAACGATTTCTTATCTTTTCCCCTTGTCGAATTTTCGACACCAAAAGTGATTTCTCCTCTGACATTTCGGTGACTTGAAATATTCTTTACTCGTTGACGTTTCAGCGTAGGATCTTCTTTCCTTGTAGTTGTTTCGAGGACTTGAAAATATCTTTCTTCGTTGATGTTTTGATGACTTGAAAATATCTTTCCTATTTGACATTTGGACGGCTTGAAAATATCTTTCTTTGTCGATGTTTTGATGACTTGAAAAGATCGTTCTTCGTCGACATTTCAACGACTTGCAAATATCTTTCTTCATCGACATTTCGAGGACTTGCAAAGATATTTCTTTGCCAACGTTTCGATGCAAGATGTTCTTTCTTCGCCAATTTTTCGGTGTAAACTGTTCTTTCTTCATTGACATTTTGATGCAAGATGTTCTTTCTTCATCGATGTTTTGGTGCAAAATGTTCATTCTTTGTCGAAACACATTGTATCGGTGACAAAATATTTTTCAGGACTTAGCTTATTTTCCACGTTTTCTAGCTCACAACTGTCGTGGAAAATGCTCGACTCAACCATTTAAGTCAAATTTAGCAGCTTGGAGGCCAAATTGACCCCCATACTACAACAATCATCATAATTTTTTTTAAATTTAGGGCCTTAACTCAATTTCATACACTGGGCAAACATGGATTTCTCCCAACTCTACACACATACTGAAGTTCTTCCTTGCTATAGCAGACCCAGGAAGGCCTGGTGTTGCAACCATGGCTTCGATACCACTTTGTGGTGCCCCCACTACTAAACCAACGATTATTTTTGATACTCATTTAAACTGAATGCATACATCAAGATAAAAATGTATGCAACTGGCATACATGTTTTTAAAACATGAATGTAGCCAATTAAACGCATACACAACAACATATGATTGCTCAAAACTTAGAGTAAACACAAAAAAATAAAACCCATAATTAAAAAGAGTGAAACAAAGATAGAAACACTTATCGTTTGAAAGAAAATGTGCAACCATTTGCAAAGGATAGATGTTCCACCCAACCGTAGATTTGTTGCCCCAAATCTTAACAACAAATTACCCCTAAACTAGGGATATGAATCCACAAAAGAGTGTGTCTCCTAAGGGTGACCAATGTCCACTCTAAACTCAAAATAACCCACAACAAGCTAATTTTCCTACAACCATCCCAATCCATGAGCTCTCTTCCCCTCAATCTAGGCAATCCAAGGAATGGGATACACATATAACCAATCCCCATATCTTTGCACATAGTTCCTCCTACCTTCCCACTTCCCACTTGGGCTCCAACACAGGTTGGCTAGGAATCTCTCTCATTGGGGACTTTAGGGGTGCTAGTTTCCACATGAAAACTCACAACAACAAGCTCACTAATCTAGGGTAATTTATTAAAAAGGAGTCACACTGTATAGGCCTAACAACTTACTCCTTCATGCAATTACAACTCTAACAAGATGACCATAAACCCCTATATGGTTGCCTTCAAGATACAACACTTAAATCTATCTTGTTGTCCCAAAAACTGCATGTAAAAACTGCCAACAATACCCATTCAAATTTCCCTTTTACCCATGCATGTTTGACTCTCACATTCCCCAATGTTGATCGTACTCAGCCCCATGCTCTCAATAACTATGTGAAGTGACTTTTCACACCAACTGTCTTACTTGTATTCAATGATCGAGGCTTTGATACGCTCAAAAGGAAAATATAAGGTTCATACACAATAATAATTTTAGAAAGTGGGTTGGGATTAATACACATGAATAATTTCCCCTTGGACCCCCCTCTCGTGTGGAAACTTAGCTCCCATGAATCCATCTGTTTCTGTCTGCATTCGACGTTACATTTTATTTGATTATTTCAATATACAATGTTTACATATTACATCACTTTGACCCACGACCATATATCATATTTACATTGTACATTGCTAAACTGGGCATTAAAAATGAGGATGCTACACCTTTGGACCACAACATGGTAATTGGAGGAATTATTTGAATTCCACGAAGGTGGTTGCATCATCAATATTCCAAACATTGCAATTTTCCCATGAATGAAAAGTGGTCACCATTGATCTACGTATGTGCTACAATCCCAATATTGAAATCAATGTGGATAATGTTATAATACTTATAGGTGGTTATTACTCAATTCTTTCCAATTTAGATGTTAGCCTAGGTATTTACAATGAATCATCATTTTTGGGGGTAATATATTTCTATATCTTATCCAAGTTCATCGCGCCTTCTTTAAGTCTCCACTCCCATCGAGGAAAAGCCTTTATCTTGAGGCCATGAGACTAGTCAAGCACCTTATCACTTGAATACCTAAGATTCAACTTCTCTTCTTGTTCAATGGCATCCTTCGATTTGTCTACCTCTTTGGACCCAATATTCCCCATCGATGAAGAGTTCCTTGAGGCCATGACTACTTTTGGATTAGATGAACACATCATTGAGGTTATAGAATCTATCCCTCTTGTAAATGTTGATAGTTTCAAAGCCTCTTTACCTATTCCATTGTGCTCAAAGAAGATACCTTGTAAATGTTGATAGTTTCAAAGCCTCTTTACCTACTCCATCGTGCTCGCAAAATTACTCCTGAGGATGGACCACAATAATTTGCTTTGAAATGTTGAATTAAAAATGGATGCGATCTTTCCGGAAAATTCTTCATACAAGGATACCTTGTCCCAGTTTGCTAAAGCCAAGGTTGTTGATTTTTCCATTTATGAGTATGTTGTTGAATAATTTAAGGTAGAGAACTCTTTTAGGGATTTAATAGCTCATGAGGAAGATGATGATACTTTTTAGTTGTTGTTTTGTGGGTGTAGGACTTTGGGATGTATTTCGTGTGCTTTTGTATCATTCTCTTTTCCATGGTTGGCTCAATAAGGCATATTCTTGAATTCACATATAGGATTAGAATTTCCCTTTGCATAGTTACATTTCAACCTTCTACCGCTCTAATTTGTTGTAGGATCCCTTCCTTGTGCATTGGTGTGTTATGCCCTTATACTTCATCACCATTACACTTGTCTAACATTAGAGCTTTCTTATGATGGTTCACCCTAGCTTAACACCTCCTTTTTTAATGGAAATCTCCTTTTTGGATGGAGCCCATCTCAAGAATTTTCCATTGGACCGTGATCCCTTATAGATCAAGAATGTATTTTTAGCCTTATTATCCACTCTTATGTATGTTTTACCATTCCCATGGGGTATCCCCCATTTTATTTGGTTGTTTGTTGTTGTGCATTACCTTTTGTATTTGTCACGATTCATGCCAATGAACCATTGCCATTAAAGGGGAGGCATGCATTTGAGTACAAGTGTTTTACATCTCCCATAGTATGGTTATACTAATGTCATCTCTATAGATCAAGCTCAAACCTTTCAAGGAGCTTGAAAACCTTAACTTGGATGTTCACTCTAATGGGAAATCTCGAGATAAAGAAGAAAGCTTCTTGCATCTTAGCTTACCAGTTTCTGTTCAAAGTGGAAGTGAAAGTGAACATCTAGCCTTATTAAGGTGAGATCGATGATATACAATTAAACCAATGGTTGAAACAATTACAAGTCTATTTAGCCCAAGGGGTTAGATCAATCAATTGTCACCAATGTTGTTGCACATTTGGCTAGTTTGCGTGGGCAAGTGTCTGGTTCAAATCCTTTGGGTTGGGAACACCAATCTACCTCGATGGATTGACTACAAATTCCATCCACAAATATGAGGAAGCACCCCTTATGTTTCCCTACGAGGTTTCCTTGGAACAAAAATTAGAAGTCCAATTCAACATGTGTGGGATATGAGAAGAATATAAGATATCATTTGCTCGATTGAATTTAGAGGGTCACACCCAAACTTGGTGGGAAGTCCATATAGAGACACTTAGACATGAGGGTGATCCACTAGTAACTAAGTGTGAGGTGTTTACAACCATCCTTAAGTCCCAATATTACCATATTTAGTACAAATAGGACCAATGTATTTGTTGGTACTATTTCTAGCAGAAGCAAGGGTATAGTGTGCAAGAGTACGCCACCATGTTTAGAAAACAAGATATTATGTTGGGAATATCTCCCCAAAAAACATGCGTATTCCTCATGTATATGGGTGGTCTTTGTAATCATTTGAGGAGGCAAGTGATGCTATTTAAACCTAAGACCATTGATGAAGCCTATGTGGGTAAGAAGAAAGGACAACCAAATCATTCAAAGTGGATAGACCAATAAGGCACTTTCAAGGAGGGAAAGAAGAAGTGGAAAGGAAATGCTAAGATGACAATGGTCATTACACATCAATGAAAGGATCCAAGCAACCGCTATAACCATTGTAATATCAATGGCCATAACGACGATAAGTTTTGGAAGCTACATTCGAATCTGAATCCAAAGAACACTTAAAGGAAACAAGAAGAAGACCATGCTAAGCATGTATTCATGTAACTAGGTAGAAAGCGACTTAGATGTAGACAAGAATATTATTTTCACTATGATGCATAGGGAGATGAACATGAGTAGACTCCATCCCAAGGAAGAGAAGGATGTGATTAAACTCTTCCGTATCAACGTCTAAGGAAAGAAGACAAAGGTGGATGCTCCTACACGAGCCAACCTCATAGTAGAGGTTTTGGTGAGTAAGCTTGGATTGGAACTTGATGAACATCCTCATTGATATCCATTGGGATGGGTAACTAAGGGTGTAAAGGTTAAAGTCACTAATCAATGTAAGATCACATTTACCACAAGTGAAAACTACAGTGACAAAGTGGAGGTAGAAGTGGTGCCACTTGATGTGTGTTGTGTATTGTTTGGGAGCCCCTATAGGTACACCAAGGGTGCAATCTTCATGAGGAGACAAAACCAATGTTGCTTATTCAAGTATGGTAAATCCTTCATCGCCAATGCACATAAAGATAAATACAAGATCTTCCTAGTAAGTGCAAACCGAGTCAAGAAACTAATTAGCTCAAGTAGGAAGTTTGTATTACCATTCTTGAGACAAAATCAACAAGGAGATGAATTAATAGAAGTACACGAATCTCTAGAGAGATGTACTAAAGAGAATATACACCAATTGGAGGAGATTTTGTAGGTTTACAGAGAAGTGTTCCAAGACTTTAAAGGGATACAGCCTAAGAGAAAAGTGGATCATGAGAAACAATCATTGCCTAACTCTCCACTTCCAAACATAGGACTATACATATAGTGCATACTAAAAGAAGATGGAGAGAAGAAACAATTGTAGAAATTACTGAAGAAGGGAGTAATTTGACCAAGCATCTCACCTTGTTGGTCATATATGATTTAGAGAATATTTTTCGACTATAGAGCTTTGAATAATGTCACCCTTAAGAATCGACACCCTTTGGCCAGGATTGATGACTCACTATATATGACGCAACATGCCAAGTACTTCATTAAACTTGATCTCAAATCAGGGTACCACCAAGTATGAGTTAAATAAAAATACACATGGAGGACAACCTTCGAGATGAGGCAAGTTTTATATGCATGGTTGTAATTCCTTTAGTTTTATGTAATGCAATAACTACATTTATGTGTTTGATGAATGTTATATTGTGACTCTTTCTTGATTCATTTGCAATAATGTACTTGGATGATTATATATTTATCTTTATCTCTACTTGGGAAGAGTATATATCACATATGATGTAGGTGTTAGAGACCTCAATAAAGCATTAATTGCTATCAAACCTTAAGAAATGTAACTTTGCTCAACAATCCTTGGTGTACTTGGGGTACATAATTGGTGGAGAGGAACTCACGATTGATCCTACAATGATAGAGGCCATCACCAAATCGCCAAAGCCCATGAATGTAATTGAAGTTAGGAGCTTTGTGGGATTATCACATTACTTTCAAAAGTTCATAGCATCCTTTTTAGTTGTTGCTACACCACTCCATGCCATAACAACCATCAACAAGAGTTTCTAGTGGGGAAATAAATAGTAAAAGGATTTTTAAGAGGTTAAAAGGAAACAATAGTCAATCACCAATCTTGGCATTGCCCAATTTGTAAAAACCCTTCGTAGTGGAGATAAATGCAAGTGGGTATGCTATGAGAGTAGTCTTGATGAAAGGAGGCAAGTCGACGATATTTTATTTTATTTTATTTTTATTTTTTCAAGGAAACCCTCATTGAAAATCCTTCGAGTACTTCCCCATGATCCATGGATGGCTAACAGGGTAAATTTTCAGACTTGATTATGGAGCCTAACCCCAAGGGGATCAAGATATTCAAACCTATGAACTCCCCAACATTTTTTTGGCGGGGAGATAAGAGGTCTCATGTTTGGATCATAACCACTTTAGCTAAATTTTAGGGCTTAGTAAGTCAATATTATGCTACCATTTTGAACTGTTTGATGTCGTGGTCTTGAATTACCCCACATATGACAAGGAGCACTATGCTATGATGCAAGCTATTAAGAAATGGAAGCACTACCTTATGGACAAGGATACCATTGTCCACAATGATCACCAATCTCTGCAATAGTTTTCTTACCAAAGTAAGCTTCATGGGCAAGACAATATGAGTGGATGAGATTCTTGTAGTGCGTTCGCGTTATGATGAAGTATAAGAAGGGTAGTACTAATAAGTTAGTAGACATGATTTCAAGGCCACTTGCATCCAAGATCACAACTTTGGGTACTCTTGTGCTCTTGGAGCCTTTCACCCATTATGCATACTCTTAGCATCCATATTGGATTTCTTTAAAAATCCAATTTGAGTGCCCATTGTTGATGTCTGGACAACATTGGGAAGACATTCTCTTAGATTAATAATTAATAATATAATTATTGATTATTAAATACTATATATAATAAGTAAATGATAATAATAAATAGTTATTGATTATCCAAGGGACACATCCTTTCATGGATGGTCACCATATGTTCTCTATATATGGAACACTCATCATTGTAATAATATATCGATCATATCTCATATGAAGAAAAACAACATGGTAGCAAAACGAGACTGGGATTGACTCCCTCACAAGAGGGCCCATGAAAATGAGCGTAGAGTAAAGTGTTGGGAGTGTTAAATTTATGGGGTTGTTACAATCTCTATGTACAACATATTTACTTTTTACTTCTACCTAAATTATAGAAAGAATTCCATAAATTATGGTGG
>JZKD02S0111413.1:0-24472 GCA_000966675.3 Picea glauca
CAACTGAATAATATAATTAATCTTTGACACAATATTAATTATATTTACATGGTGGGGCCGGCTTGTACCCTTCACAATACAAATTAGGGTTACAACAAATCTTACTCTCGAACAATATAGCAAGGGATCCACACATCCTCTAGTTCTCAGCCACTAGGGACACGTCCACTTGTGCTCACCCACAGGGACGTCACTCTCAACAGATTAACTGAAGTCCACAGGAGTACCATTTGGAGAATCATCTCAAGCCGACTCAACTAAGTCCATAGGAGTATAAGGCAGGAGACCAACTCAAGTCATCTCAACTCGGTCCAGAGGAGTAGACAAGAGACCACACGTCATCACAACTCAGTCCAGAGTCTGACACACACCCATCACATGGGCATACCCAACACATGGGCTCTCTCACAGATCGTCTCAACTCGGTCCAGAGGAGAACGACCTGGAGAATGTCACACGATGTTGCAATCATCAACAAAAATAAGGTCATGAATGAGGTCGAAAAAGCTATTAGAGATTCCCACTTTGATGACTGCACCAAGAAGCATTTGAGTCCTAGTTGCCTCATTGTCCCTAGAATGTATGGATTACCAAAAATCCATAAGAATAGGGTCCCTCTAAGGCCAATTGTAAACACAATTGGATCCCCTGCCTATGAATTAGCTAAGTTCCTAGCCAGAGTTTTAAAACCTCTAAAAACAAACTCCTTTATTAAGGATTCCAATTCCTTTGTGGAAATGATCAAGGAAACTACTCTTGAACCTCAATATATGATTATTAGCTTTGATGTGGTCTCGTTGTTTACAAAGATCCCTCTTGATGGAGCAATGAAGGCCATAAAGATTATTGACCCAAAAATACCAAGTTAATAGAAGTTTTCCTTGGCAATGTTGCCAACCCTCCCCCCCGCCCCCCAAGCTCTCAAGCTAGGAAGCGCGCTTCGAGCAAGAGCGCCCCAGGGAGCACGCTCCCAAAAATCGGGAGCATGCGCCAAGTCTCCCGAGGATGCTCTCTGCCCTTTTGGGAGTGCCATGCTCCCAAAGCCTAGGAGCGCGTTTCCAAGGCACTCCCCCCATGCTCCCAAGGCACTTTTCCCCCTCTTTTCCTCATTCTTTCATCTTTGTTTACTTAAGATTGGAGGAGAGTGTAGATTTTTTAGGACAGATTTGTGAGAGCTTGGAGGAGAGTGCAGAATTTTGAGGGCAGATTTGTGAGAGATTGGAGGAGAGAGCAAAAGAGAGCTTGGAAGAGTGAGCAAAGAGGAGCTTGGAGGAGACAACAAAGGAAACCATCTATCTCAAATTTCAAAAGCTAAAGAGGTAAGCCCAAACCCCAACTCCCTCCTTTCCTTGGGTTGTTTGTTTATGGTTTTTTCCTCTTCTACTCTTTCCCATTCCTTCTTCTCCCTCATTTTATTGCAGGTTGTTCATCTAAAACTTGAGGAAAATGGTCTTCTTTTGGTTTATCATTCCATTTTTTATTCTCGTGGTCTTGGTGGGGACTAGGCATCAAAGGGAAAAAGAGGATGAACATCAGGGAGGGTTTGAAGAAGATGAAGAGGGCAATGAAGGTGGAAAAGCTTCATTGACACCCTTGTGGAGATTTGTGATAAAACTTGTGGGGGGAAGACGTGGTGTAACCACTAAATTTGTCTGTCAACATGATTGTCATCAAGGAAAACCTTATACCGGTTCATATACCAGTGTGAGGAGGCATCTTTGTGGTGTAATGGAGAGTGATGACAATAAGGGGGCCATTGGGATCTCAATCTGCCCTAAGATATCCAAGGAAGAGAGACAAAAATACATAAAGATAGAGGAAGTTGCACAAAGAAAGCATGGTAAAAAACAAACGCTTCATTCTGATGCATCATCTAAATTTGGTGGCAACACATTTGCATCTCCTCATGGTTCTGCAACCTTTGAATCTAGAAGAACAATAGCAGATTTCCTTGATATCGGAGGTAAGAATGAGGTGGATGAAAAAGTGGTGTGGTTTCTCTATGCTTGTGGTATCCCATTCAATGTGCTTCGCTCCCCCTATTGGCATGATCTTGTTAAAGGAATCAATGAAGCCCCTAAAGGATATAATGGCCCCGGCTATGAGAAAGTTAGAACTGTACTACTAGATGGGGAAGAGCAAAAATTCAAAGAGATCTAACACGGTTTACAAATGACTAAGGGGACTTTGGGGTATCCATTGTATCCGACCGTTCGACAAATGTTAGAAACCAACAATTGATCAATGTTCTTGATATTTTTGTTACTGATGCAGTGTTTCTTGCAGCACATGACTCCTCCTCAATCATTGCATATGCTCAAAACATTTTAGAACTCATATTAAAAACCATTAATGATGTTGGTCCTTCGAATGTGATTCAAGTAATCACTAATAATGCAGCCAAATTGTAAGGGAGCAGGTAAAATCATTGAACGAGCTCATCCACATATCTTTTGGTCTGGGTGTTTGGTGCACACCTTGAACCTTTTGATGCATGATATTGTCAAGCATAGAGAATGTGGATGGATTACTAACTTGTACAAAAGAGGGAAGCACCTCATCAAATTTGTCACATGTCGTACAAGGGTCAATTACTTTTATGGCACTCACTCTAGGTTGCAACTACTTAAGATTGTAAAAACTAGATTTGCTAGCTATTACCCCACCTTTAGGCACCTATTGAAGGTGAGACAAGCTTTGGGTGCTATGGTGATGATTGATGCATGGGATGAATTGAGCACTGATAAAGATGGTGCTAATGTAGTGAAAGAGATTGTTCTTGATGCTCATTTTTGGACACAAGTTTGGTATGTTTTGCAATTCTCCAAGCCAATTTATCACATGATCAAGTTTGCAGATTCAAATCGGCCAATCATTTGGGAGGTGTATGAACAGATGGATAGCATGCTTGGGAAGATTAAACACATTGTTCATCCTAGAGATGTCAACTTGTATAATCATAATCGTGTCGAGATGGAAAAACGGTGGGAGATGCTAAATATTCCACTACGTGCCTCGGCATATGTGCTAACACCTAAATACTATCATGTATCATAGCTTTCATCACCAACACCTAGTGGAGGGTCCAAGAAAAGACCACACCAAGATCCAAAGGTTCAAGCTAGTTATATGAAAGCATTAGACAAATTGTTCTGGGATGAGAAGTGTGACACCATACAAAAACAATTGAGCCACTACAGCCTTAGCAATGGTGCCTTTGGGACCAGCCATGCAATTAGAGATCGAGGCTAACTTTTCTCAAGAGGTGGAACATGCATGGCGATGCTACCCCACAACTATAGCGTTTGGCAACACGAGTGCTTTCACAGGTGGTAAACGCTTCTTCTACAGAGGGGTGTTGGAGCACCTATAGTTTCATCAATAGCATCAAAAGAAACAGGTTAAATGTAAACCGGGCAGAGAGCTTGGTTTAAGTTCATTACAACTTGCAATTGTCGTCCCATTACTGTGAGGAAACAAAGATGGATAAAAACTTGAAGAGATGGGGCAACAATCTAGAGGAAGATAACTTGGAGGATGGAGTATTGTTTTTAGAGCAATTGGAGAATGCTCTTATGGATGATGATGATCGTGTTGAGATGCCACCCCCATCCATTGCCATGGTTCCCATGTCCAAGACTCCAGCTACAAGAGTAGAGGTTTCATCTTCAATTTCGCGGCTGCCTACATTTGCTTCTACACAGTTTCGTCCTCTGTCTCCCTCCAATCTCTCTCCAACAAACCCTTGAGCAATCTTCCTGAAAAATCGCCCTCTCTTAATGAAGAATACGCCCCCCTAGCCAAATCGATTTCCTTATACCTCCATGAGCAAGTGAAGCCCTAATATCATAAGGATGGAGGGCTGAGATTAACTCTCCCTCACTCTCCAAGATGGATGGCTAAGATTAAAACATCCATCACTTTAACCTTAGAAAATGTGCTCAATAAGTCAACTGAAGAATATAACACATCAACGGTCCTTTTCCTAGGTTAAAATTTTAGGAAAAAATAAATTAATCAACTTGACTATTGTTTCATTATTCTCCACCATGTTGGAGCGCTGCAATGTGTGGAAGACCTTCCTTGCTACATTCTCAACAAAATCCTCTTATCTTGGTTTTTGTATTGTCATATATTAGGGCTTCTTTAGCTATATTGTTTTGTAATTTGAACCATCCCACCTATATATATATATATATATATATATATATGGTCACGGCTTTCAATACATTTATGAATCTTATCTTTATTCTTTATTTTAATTTCTTTCATTGTCTCCTATTCCTAGAATTATACAAGTTCTTACTCCATATATATTTTATATGCTTTCATATATTTATTTAATCATGCATTCACATAATTTATCTATTCATTTAATTTTTATTTGTTTGACTAATAAAACATATATTCTTAATCTTTATTATTAACCTTTGGACTAATGCTTTTCCTATATTCTAGCTTTATTTAGTTTATTTTTGCTTTCCTTCGCCTAGCTAACCTATCCTTTACGCTATTTTCTTGCCTACGTTTTCCATTGTTGCGAAGATTGTTATTTATTGATAGTGATCAGCCTTATTTCTCTTCAACTTCTTTATGTCTTGACGATGAACCTATCTTATGGTTCGAAACATCGACAATTAAAAATCTAATGCGGGTTTTTCCTGAAGTCTAAATGGATTATATAGTTAGCCGCAAAAGCTTGTAAACTATTATATCTAATTCATCAATGATGTTCAATGGCATCCCAACCAAGCCTTACTACATCTCTACACCCTCATCATCAATCAATGTGCCTCCTATAGGGCACAATACCATTTTGTCATTTATCTCTCCAAATACTCAAGCATCTTCCAATACAAAAGACATTGGCAATTATGCGCTACAACTAGCTTCTCTACTCTCCTACAAGAAATTCTATTCCTTTAGATAATGGATAAAGTTATAGCTAAACGAGCTCCTCTCAACAATAGAGGAACTCGCAGTCTGGTACAGTAACCAAATATCACATTGTCAAAGCTTTAGAGCTTCATTCCCATAATCCTCAATCCAATCAAATTATCCTAAGCTATCATCAATTGATCCTTCCCCACGTCTAATGTGTTGAAGAAGTCATTCAGTTTTGCAAACAATAAGAATTATTAAGCACCCCACCCTTGTTAGCAGTTACATATTTATAATAGTAGAGCTCTAAGACCCTCCCCCTTGATTGCCTCCCAATCATCAATTGGCGAAAATCTCCTTGGCCTTTTCCACACCATTTAGGATTATATGCATAGGCTACCATGTGTGACAGTGTGTCCTTCCTAACCCACTCATGCTAAATGATGAATCAAACCTACCATGTGTAGAAATCTAGTGTGGGATCTCTCTCGTGACTAATAGATCTCACCCAACCCAACAAACTATCAAGCATTTTGTATATCTCAAGACCAGGGCAGTTTATATGATGACCTCTAATATTAGGGTGGTGAATGCACCTATATAGTATATACTAGCAATGGCTCAACAATTATTTTTAACAGCCTCTACTTCACTCTTCCCCTCATGTTGCTTGGACTTTCCCTACATGAACAATTCACTAGATATTTCCATAGGTCATAAATCTTCCTAGACCTCAATTATCCTTTCCAACAATATGAAGCAACTAGCATTTGTCGCATATATGGGCTTGAGGAGTCCATAGGCAATTATAAATTAAGTGGATGTACCTTCATATTCCAGTCTCTAGTGAGCACAACTACGCTCAAGAAGTCTCTCCTGGAGGCAATTCCAATATGTCTTTGCCTTTGGCTACTCCAATGAAGATCATAAGAGAAATTGAGGCTACAAAAGGATTTTATGCGGGGAGAAGCCACTATAGAAAAGAAAATGGCCCATGATGCATAGTCACCATCATTGGCCTGCTGCTAAAAGGAAGGAGGAGGGATCGGTAATAGAAAATCAAAAATTTTCAAGAAGGCACCAAGAGGTAAAATGATTTGGGGATGGATCGTAGAGAAATTGGCCTTGCAAGCCCAAGCCTAGTAGGATAAACGCTAAAGGGACTCAGACATGAAGATTGAGCCTGGATGAGCAATCTTCCAAATGGCTTCTACATTTGAAATAGTGTCAAACAAGGCCTATAACTAATCCAGGAAAAATGCTTTTGGGAGGTCTGAAGTGGTGAACATACCTTGTTCTGGGATGATGCTTGTAAGCAAAATGAATTGTTGAGGGATGATGTTGACTTATCGGCAACCAAATAAATCTTCCTTAGGGCTAACTTTGGTTAAGAACTAGTGGTAAGATGAAGGACAATGGACTCGCGCAGTTGGATGGATAGAATTTGGAAACCCCCTAAACAACAGCCAAGACTTAGGGTTTTGGCTAGCATGATTCCTCCAAAAGGCTCCATGGAAGTTCATCCCTAAGGGAGTGCACAATGTAAGGAAATCCCTCCTAATGAATTTCATCTTAATATTCAACTCTCAAGACTATGAATATGCTACGATTTGTGAAAATTTGAAAAAGCACACATTGCTTGGGCACTTTGTGGGGCATATCACACTAGAATCTGTGATTAAGACATGGGCCAAAGACACTTGAGGACCCCATGGGTGGATTTGCATGGCTATCCACATCCTAACTAGGGGATTTTTTGTATTTTCTTTGTTGAAGAGAGTCATTTTTTAAGCAATTTCCCACGAGCCCTAGATGTTAAATGTAGCTCAGACAGGAACTTCTTGCACGGGCTTTAGTATGAACGTGCAAGAAGTGGTTCGAGACATTTCGAGAAATGATGCAAAGGACGAGATGACATAGTAGGACACAACAGAGAGTAGGAGAATCTACATGGCACATGGTGGACCAATTCAGGAGGACCTCATGGACAAAGTCTAGTTGTGTCTTAGGTTTAGATTTGCTATTATTTCATTTCCTCTCATTATTTTTAAAGTGGCCACTTAGGAAAAGTGGGAAATAATTCCATCTTGTAATTTCACTTGAAAAATAAAAGAAAAGTTAAAGTCGAATGTTTTGAAGTCAACTTAGTCTTAGGGATCTAGATGAAATGTTCCAGAAGTTCTAGAATATTAGTGACTTCGATTAGTATTTAATCTTAGCCGTGCATCTCAAGATTTAGATATGTGGCAGCTACGATTGAGGAGAATAGTTTTTTCTATCATGGCATAAAGAGGACAAGATAGGAGAGGTCAACCTCATATGAGAAGAGAGCAAGAGAGCTAGAAGAGGGCAAAGTGCATTCAAGGAGAGGAAGAACAGATTGTTGAAGTGACCAGCAAGTACAATAGGGCATACAACAAACTATACATTGTTGAGCAGTCTTTTCCACACACAGGCCATACACCTTCAGATCTGCAGGGCGTACTTTATCTTCAATGATTGCTTAAGTGTGTTTCAGTCTTGAGAGAAGAAAGAGCAATTTGTTGTGGAGGAAGAGCAGAAACAAAGCAGTATGTATTGTTGTAGTTGTAACCCCTTTTACACAGGCCATACACTTCTGTTTGCGGTGATTTTATTGACCACACAACTGTTGTTTCATGCAGGCTGTAGAGGTCACCTTGTAAGCTTTGATCAAAGGAATGAAAAGTTAAGTTGAAGGAGAAATCCCTGTGTATGTATGTTTTGCTTCTGCTGTTCATTTTTTCAGTGATTGTGTGATTTTATGCAATGTTCAGAAATTTATTTCTGTTGTTAAATAAATAAATAAATTAAGTTATTTAATGAGAGAACATTAGAACAGCAGTCACCTAGGGTTAGAAAAATTTACATGGTATCAGAGCAATTTCTTCGATTGATATTCTCAAGGGTTTACAACAGTAAATCAACTGTCATAAAGAAGGACCCGCAGTTAGAGGGTTTCAATATTCCTTTTAAGGACTAATTTTCAAATCTGGGAGTTTGTGCATTAGACCTTAGAGATGGCCTCAGCTAGCCTTAGATTTGAGGATAGAGTGGATGGCGCCTCAAATTTTTTGTCATGGAAAGTGAGGGTTACACTCTTATTAGAAGAGAATGATCTCTGGCATATTGTCAAGGATGTTGTGCCTTCACCCACAGATCTGCAGTAGTTGGCAGCTCACAAAAGAGGAAGTGAAGGCCAAGCAAATGATCATGGACGCCAGAGAAGCAGTCGGACAGAGAAATATTCAAGGCTCTAATGGATTTGTTCCAGAGTGACAACTTGAACAGGAAAATGATCCCAACACCTAGATAAATTACTACCTTGCGTTTTTCCTTGCTGATAATTAAATTACAGCACACAGAATAAAATATATTGGCTGGAAATAAAACAGCGGAAGCAAAGCTGGAAACCAAACTTCACACAACACACAAAAATTCTGCCCTTCAAATCAGCTTTTCAATAAATAATGACTCCAAGCTTACAAGGGCTACCAAACTGGAAAAACTGCCCACTAAGAATAGAAACAAAAAACATACAACCAACACCTGCAACCAAGCAACTCTGTCATTGTTGTATGGTCTCGTACCAGCGTCCTGTATGATCTCTGTGTGCCCTATACGGCTTGTACAGCGGGTATGTACACACCTGTATATTTTTCATTGCGTGTATGTACGCGCCCCGACTACTAGTTCAACACGTATGTACGTGCCTTGTACTACCTATCAGGGACGTATGTACAGACCCTGGACTATTTTCTATTGCATATAGCGTTGCTCCGGCTCTATACGGCCCGTTCTGCGACTGTACCTGTTGTTGATCTGCTACCCAGATCTATCCTTGCTACCAGATCTATCTATTGCTGCCACCTTGCTTCTCTTCTCCTTTGGACTGAGCTGATCTCTAGATGACATTCCTTCTTCACCCTTACTGAAATCGCCTTGAGAAAAAGTCCTTATGTGCTTTCTCTATGAGTCACTGACTCCAATAGATCTGTCTGTTATGTCTCTTTCCCCTTCACCTAGACTTGCTTTTATAATCATGAGTTATGACAGAATCAAACATAACCCTAATCTCCAAAGTGATTAACGGTTGATATTAGATCTCAACTCACTTGAGATCAATGGCTAAGATTCATTTAATTCACTAATGTTAATAACCTTAGCATTTCATTAAATTAAATTCACTTTAAATATAAAAAACACTTTACTTTAATAATTCATTTAATTAAAGTAAATTACTAAGGTAGAAGGCTTTTGGACGACTTCCACACGTCTAGACACTTAGACCTGTGTGGAAGTACCTGTCTAATGCTACAAACATCAACATGCTTAAGTGTGTTTCTGTGTTGAGAGGAGAGAGAGCAATGTGTTGTCCAGGAAAGGCAGAAACAGAGAAAGCCATATTGTTGTCGTTGTACCCTATTTTACACAGGTCATACACTTCTATTTGAGGTGATTTAATTGACCGTACAGCTGCTGGTTCAAACAGGGTATAGAGGTCACCTTGTAAGCTTTGATCGAAGGAATGAAAAGCTGAGTTGAAGGAGAAATCCATGTGTATGTTTTGCTTCTGCTATTTATTTTTTCAGCTATTGTGTGATTGATGCTATGTTCAAAAATTTAATTTTGTTGTTAAATAAATTATGTTTTTTGACTTATTTAATGAGAGAACATTAGGACAACAATCACTTGGGGTTAGAAAAATTTACACTAGATGTGTTGAAACACTTTGGTCATGTTTTTCGAATGGCATGAGAACTTCTCAATTGAATAAGCTTCCCAACTCTACTACCTGGTCTAGGTAGAATTCCCTGGGCTCCCCTTACCATATTGGGATTTTCTTGAACATATTTTTGTGCAAATTGGCAATTTCAACTTCCATGAACCAGGTCAATTCTCTAACCCGTGCCATCAAAAGGTTTGTCTCAAGGCAAACATCTCGAAGGATTTAAAAGAATACATCTACATCCAAGGGGAGATTGTGGCATCTGCTAGTAAGTGCAATATGTCAACCTCCCCACCACTTGTTTCAGGTCTCAAATCCCACACCATCAAATTAAGGATTGCCCCCTAATGGCGAAAAATGATGCTCCTATCCTCAATGCTATTGAAAACTCAATTCAAGCCCGTTAAGCCTTGTCCCAACTAGAAAATGATAGATGGACAAAGGTAGTGAAAAAGGGTAAACCTCCCCAAGCTCTACAAGCCTATCTGACCCCCTAGGCCCAAAAAACCCAACCATACCCCTAGGCTAGCCTCTACCCAACTCAAAAGAAGCCTTCACGTTCTAAACCCATAGCCCGATGGGCGACTGGAGGTTGTCAAGCCCAGTGTCCACCCCCACAACTAGATGCTTCTCAATCAACTCTCAGTGTTGAGGATCCTCGTAAGAGGCCAACAAAGTCTTGAATGATTGGTTCCTACCCAAGTTGGAAAATGACCTCTCCAAACCCTTTCAACACCTTGAGATGTTGCGAAGATGAGGAGACAACGGATTATCCCCAATAAGATTTGCAATGAAGGTTGTGTCATGGAATGTACAAGACCTTACAAACCCTTGTCGCAAATCCATGGTCAACAAAATTATAAATATAGTTATAGATCTTAATGTCCTTTGTTTGCAAGAAGTTAATAGTTATCTTCAACCTGCATACATGGGTATCCTAAACATGTACCTTAAATTCCCTAAGCTGGATTGATATACATTTTGAAATGAACAAAGCTCATTTACTAAGGAATATCCAACAAAAGAAGGAAAATAAGTCAATCCATAAAGGACAAATAATATATGTAAATAATTGAATAAGAATATGAATGAATGATATGATATACAATGATGAGTGACTTTGGCATTTTATAGGACTGAAGGTGATCGTTCACATCTAAAGATATCCTTACTTCCATTGAATTTGCATATTTATGAGTTGTGTTGCCGATTGGATATGTATTTGTTCCCTTCTCCATGACTTCGACTTTGATGTCTAAAGACTTCTCACGTTCAATAGGATTGGTCATTGTTTCTTTATTGATCAATGCTTCCTTGTTGGTAAGTTATTAAGACTTTCCCTGTATTGACTTCTTATCATTCTTTAGCTTCTTAATGTGCAAGTAAGCTTATATTATGATCCCTTAGGCATGAAAGTTCTTCATCATTCTCTGATTTGTCAACTTTTTTTGTAAGGTCTTGATTCTCTAGATTCTCATCCTTTAACCTTTTGATTTGTTCAAGCAACCTCTGATTAAGGTTCCTTAGGTGAGAATTTTCTTCATCTTTTGCTTATAAACTCTTGTTGAGCTTCTCCTTGAGATCTTGATTCTCCTATTCTAACTTCTTATTGCACTACTTTGTATCATTTGACTTCTCAATTTGTGCAAGTAATTTTTTACTATGATCTTTTAGGAAAGAAATTTCCTCATCTTTTTCTAATAATTCATCACCAAATATATTCTTGAGATCTTTATATTTTTCTCATTGTTTAGCTAGTTCATCCTATAATTTTTTAACTTGTGACTACATTTGCATGTCACTTAGGGTAAACTCTTTCACAATATGCGCAATCGCCATTTTGATTTTTAGAAGTCTTCAAACATTTAATCTCCTTTGCACAAATGGACATTCTATTAAAAAGGTAAAATTATTTGTGGAGTTCAAAGTTCGTGACTTCTTATTTGATAATGAGTTGGTATACTAACACAAGGGTCCTGTTACCCCTCATTTTGCATTTTTTCACTACACTTGTGATTTTTATCACAAAGGTTGGTTTACAGGTTGATGACCTACGGGTTGTGCTTTCACTCAATGATGATATCTTGATGATATTGATACTTGGGTTGAATTGGTGGTTGCATCCCTTTCATGCTAGTAGACTTGGTTACGAAGCCCCTATGATCATTGGATAATTGATGATACATGTGCATATATAAGAATAATTCCCTAGCACTTTTGGGCTCAGCTAACATTGTATTGGAATCCTCATTTGCTTGACTTCATCATGGCATAGTGCGTTTGGCATACACCCCCCTCTTTTGCATATTGTTCATTACTTTGATGAGTGGGTATGAGCATGGTTAGAGGCCCATTTCTCCAACGTTCTAGCCCTTATAGATGTTTTTCACACATGGATGAATTACTTATGAGGTGGATCATGGTCTTGTGTAGAGCACTCCCCTTCTTTGGCTCATATGTGGAGACGCATACTCACTTATCATCATTTTATGCATCTTTTGATGAGGTCATTCCCCTTCTTGATGAATTGGTTGATGACTTGGCAATTGGATACATGGCTTGTATCTAACACATTGCACATTATTTCATGATGATTGATCNCAACTGAATAATATAATTAATCTTTGACACAATATTAATTATATTTACATGGTGGGGCCGGCTTGTACCCTTCACAATACAAATTAGGGTTACAACAAATCTTACTCTCGAACAATATAGCAAGGGATCCACACATCCTCTAGTTCTCAGCCACTAGGGACACGTCCACTTGTGCTCACCCACAGGGACGTCACTCTCAACAGATTAACTGAAGTCCACAGGAGTACCATTTGGAGAATCATCTCAAGCCGACTCAACTAAGTCCATAGGAGTATAAGGCAGGAGACCAACTCAAGTCATCTCAACTCGGTCCAGAGGAGTAGACAAGAGACCACACGTCATCACAACTCAGTCCAGAGTCTGACACACACCCATCACATGGGCATACCCAACACATGGGCTCTCTCACAGATCGTCTCAACTCGGTCCAGAGGAGAACGACCTGGAGAATGTCACACGATGTTGCAATCATCAACAAAAATAAGGTCATGAATGAGGTCGAAAAAGCTATTAGAGATTCCCACTTTGATGACTGCACCAAGAAGCATTTGAGTCCTAGTTGCCTCATTGTCCCTAGAATGTATGGATTACCAAAAATCCATAAGAATAGGGTCCCTCTAAGGCCAATTGTAAACACAATTGGATCCCCTGCCTATGAATTAGCTAAGTTCCTAGCCAGAGTTTTAAAACCTCTAAAAACAAACTCCTTTATTAAGGATTCCAATTCCTTTGTGGAAATGATCAAGGAAACTACTCTTGAACCTCAATATATGATTATTAGCTTTGATGTGGTCTCGTTGTTTACAAAGATCCCTCTTGATGGAGCAATGAAGGCCATAAAGATTATTGACCCAAAAATACCAAGTTAATAGAAGTTTTCCTTGGCAATGTTGCCAACCCTCCCCCCCGCCCCCCAAGCTCTCAAGCTAGGAAGCGCGCTTCGAGCAAGAGCGCCCCAGGGAGCACGCTCCCAAAAATCGGGAGCATGCGCCAAGTCTCCCGAGGATGCTCTCTGCCCTTTTGGGAGTGCCATGCTCCCAAAGCCTAGGAGCGCGTTTCCAAGGCACTCCCCCCATGCTCCCAAGGCACTTTTCCCCCTCTTTTCCTCATTCTTTCATCTTTGTTTACTTAAGATTGGAGGAGAGTGTAGATTTTTTAGGACAGATTTGTGAGAGCTTGGAGGAGAGTGCAGAATTTTGAGGGCAGATTTGTGAGAGATTGGAGGAGAGAGCAAAAGAGAGCTTGGAAGAGTGAGCAAAGAGGAGCTTGGAGGAGACAACAAAGGAAACCATCTATCTCAAATTTCAAAAGCTAAAGAGGTAAGCCCAAACCCCAACTCCCTCCTTTCCTTGGGTTGTTTGTTTATGGTTTTTTCCTCTTCTACTCTTTCCCATTCCTTCTTCTCCCTCATTTTATTGCAGGTTGTTCATCTAAAACTTGAGGAAAATGGTCTTCTTTTGGTTTATCATTCCATTTTTTATTCTCGTGGTCTTGGTGGGGACTAGGCATCAAAGGGAAAAAGAGGATGAACATCAGGGAGGGTTTGAAGAAGATGAAGAGGGCAATGAAGGTGGAAAAGCTTCATTGACACCCTTGTGGAGATTTGTGATAAAACTTGTGGGGGGAAGACGTGGTGTAACCACTAAATTTGTCTGTCAACATGATTGTCATCAAGGAAAACCTTATACCGGTTCATATACCAGTGTGAGGAGGCATCTTTGTGGTGTAATGGAGAGTGATGACAATAAGGGGGCCATTGGGATCTCAATCTGCCCTAAGATATCCAAGGAAGAGAGACAAAAATACATAAAGATAGAGGAAGTTGCACAAAGAAAGCATGGTAAAAAACAAACGCTTCATTCTGATGCATCATCTAAATTTGGTGGCAACACATTTGCATCTCCTCATGGTTCTGCAACCTTTGAATCTAGAAGAACAATAGCAGATTTCCTTGATATCGGAGGTAAGAATGAGGTGGATGAAAAAGTGGTGTGGTTTCTCTATGCTTGTGGTATCCCATTCAATGTGCTTCGCTCCCCCTATTGGCATGATCTTGTTAAAGGAATCAATGAAGCCCCTAAAGGATATAATGGCCCCGGCTATGAGAAAGTTAGAACTGTACTACTAGATGGGGAAGAGCAAAAATTCAAAGAGATCTAACACGGTTTACAAATGACTAAGGGGACTTTGGGGTATCCATTGTATCCGACCGTTCGACAAATGTTAGAAACCAACAATTGATCAATGTTCTTGATATTTTTGTTACTGATGCAGTGTTTCTTGCAGCACATGACTCCTCCTCAATCATTGCATATGCTCAAAACATTTTAGAACTCATATTAAAAACCATTAATGATGTTGGTCCTTCGAATGTGATTCAAGTAATCACTAATAATGCAGCCAAATTGTAAGGGAGCAGGTAAAATCATTGAACGAGCTCATCCACATATCTTTTGGTCTGGGTGTTTGGTGCACACCTTGAACCTTTTGATGCATGATATTGTCAAGCATAGAGAATGTGGATGGATTACTAACTTGTACAAAAGAGGGAAGCACCTCATCAAATTTGTCACATGTCGTACAAGGGTCAATTACTTTTATGGCACTCACTCTAGGTTGCAACTACTTAAGATTGTAAAAACTAGATTTGCTAGCTATTACCCCACCTTTAGGCACCTATTGAAGGTGAGACAAGCTTTGGGTGCTATGGTGATGATTGATGCATGGGATGAATTGAGCACTGATAAAGATGGTGCTAATGTAGTGAAAGAGATTGTTCTTGATGCTCATTTTTGGACACAAGTTTGGTATGTTTTGCAATTCTCCAAGCCAATTTATCACATGATCAAGTTTGCAGATTCAAATCGGCCAATCATTTGGGAGGTGTATGAACAGATGGATAGCATGCTTGGGAAGATTAAACACATTGTTCATCCTAGAGATGTCAACTTGTATAATCATAATCGTGTCGAGATGGAAAAACGGTGGGAGATGCTAAATATTCCACTACGTGCCTCGGCATATGTGCTAACACCTAAATACTATCATGTATCATAGCTTTCATCACCAACACCTAGTGGAGGGTCCAAGAAAAGACCACACCAAGATCCAAAGGTTCAAGCTAGTTATATGAAAGCATTAGACAAATTGTTCTGGGATGAGAAGTGTGACACCATACAAAAACAATTGAGCCACTACAGCCTTAGCAATGGTGCCTTTGGGACCAGCCATGCAATTAGAGATCGAGGCTAACTTTTCTCAAGAGGTGGAACATGCATGGCGATGCTACCCCACAACTATAGCGTTTGGCAACACGAGTGCTTTCACAGGTGGTAAACGCTTCTTCTACAGAGGGGTGTTGGAGCACCTATAGTTTCATCAATAGCATCAAAAGAAACAGGTTAAATGTAAACCGGGCAGAGAGCTTGGTTTAAGTTCATTACAACTTGCAATTGTCGTCCCATTACTGTGAGGAAACAAAGATGGATAAAAACTTGAAGAGATGGGGCAACAATCTAGAGGAAGATAACTTGGAGGATGGAGTATTGTTTTTAGAGCAATTGGAGAATGCTCTTATGGATGATGATGATCGTGTTGAGATGCCACCCCCATCCATTGCCATGGTTCCCATGTCCAAGACTCCAGCTACAAGAGTAGAGGTTTCATCTTCAATTTCGCGGCTGCCTACATTTGCTTCTACACAGTTTCGTCCTCTGTCTCCCTCCAATCTCTCTCCAACAAACCCTTGAGCAATCTTCCTGAAAAATCGCCCTCTCTTAATGAAGAATACGCCCCCCTAGCCAAATCGATTTCCTTATACCTCCATGAGCAAGTGAAGCCCTAATATCATAAGGATGGAGGGCTGAGATTAACTCTCCCTCACTCTCCAAGATGGATGGCTAAGATTAAAACATCCATCACTTAAATTATTTTCACTTTAACCTTAGAAAATGTGCTCAATAAGTCAACTGAAGAATATAACACATCAACGGTCCTTTTCCTAGGTTAAAATTTTAGGAAAAAATAAATTAATCAACTTGACTATTGTTTCATTATTCTCCACCATGTTGGAGCGCTGCAATGTGTGGAAGACCTTCCTTGCTACATTCTCAACAAAATCCTCTTATCTTGGTTTTTGTATTGTCATATATTAGGGCTTCTTTAGCTATATTGTTTTGTAATTTGAACCATCCCACCTATATATATATATATATATATATATATATGGTCACGGCTTTCAATACATTTATGAATCTTATCTTTATTCTTTATTTTAATTTCTTTCATTGTCTCCTATTCCTAGAATTATACAAGTTCTTACTCCATATATATTTTATATGCTTTCATATATTTATTTAATCATGCATTCACATAATTTATCTATTCATTTAATTTTTATTTGTTTGACTAATAAAACATATATTCTTAATCTTTATTATTAACCTTTGGACTAATGCTTTTCCTATATTCTAGCTTTATTTAGTTTATTTTTGCTTTCCTTCGCCTAGCTAACCTATCCTTTACGCTATTTTCTTGCCTACGTTTTCCATTGTTGCGAAGATTGTTATTTATTGATAGTGATCAGCCTTATTTCTCTTCAACTTCTTTATGTCTTGACGATGAACCTATCTTATGGTTCGAAACATCGACAATTAAAAATCTAATGCGGGTTTTTCCTGAAGTCTAAATGGATTATATAGTTAGCCGCAAAAGCTTGTAAACTATTATATCTAATTCATCAATGATGTTCAATGGCATCCCAACCAAGCCTTACTACATCTCTACACCCTCATCATCAATCAATGTGCCTCCTATAGGGCACAATACCATTTTGTCATTTATCTCTCCAAATACTCAAGCATCTTCCAATACAAAAGACATTGGCAATTATGCGCTACAACTAGCTTCTCTACTCTCCTACAAGAAATTCTATTCCTTTAGATAATGGATAAAGTTATAGCTAAACGAGCTCCTCTCAACAATAGAGGAACTCGCAGTCTGGTACAGTAACCAAATATCACATTGTCAAAGCTTTAGAGCTTCATTCCCATAATCCTCAATCCAATCAAATTATCCTAAGCTATCATCAATTGATCCTTCCCCACGTCTAATGTGTTGAAGAAGTCATTCAGTTTTGCAAACAATAAGAATTATTAAGCACCCCACCCTTGTTAGCAGTTACATATTTATAATAGTAGAGCTCTAAGACCCTCCCCCTTGATTGCCTCCCAATCATCAATTGGCGAAAATCTCCTTGGCCTTTTCCACACCATTTAGGATTATATGCATAGGCTACCATGTGTGACAGTGTGTCCTTCCTAACCCACTCATGCTAAATGATGAATCAAACCTACCATGTGTAGAAATCTAGTGTGGGATCTCTCTCGTGACTAATAGATCTCACCCAACCCAACAAACTATCAAGCATTTTGTATATCTCAAGACCAGGGCAGTTTATATGATGACCTCTAATATTAGGGTGGTGAATGCACCTATATAGTATATACTAGCAATGGCTCAACAATTATTTTTAACAGCCTCTACTTCACTCTTCCCCTCATGTTGCTTGGACTTTCCCTACATGAACAATTCACTAGATATTTCCATAGGTCATAAATCTTCCTAGACCTCAATTATCCTTTCCAACAATATGAAGCAACTAGCATTTGTCGCATATATGGGCTTGAGGAGTCCATAGGCAATTATAAATTAAGTGGATGTACCTTCATATTCCAGTCTCTAGTGAGCACAACTACGCTCAAGAAGTCTCTCCTGGAGGCAATTCCAATATGTCTTTGCCTTTGGCTACTCCAATGAAGATCATAAGAGAAATTGAGGCTACAAAAGGATTTTATGCGGGGAGAAGCCACTATAGAAAAGAAAATGGCCCATGATGCATAGTCACCATCATTGGCCTGCTGCTAAAAGGAAGGAGGAGGGATCGGTAATAGAAAATCAAAAATTTTCAAGAAGGCACCAAGAGGTAAAATGATTTGGGGATGGATCGTAGAGAAATTGGCCTTGCAAGCCCAAGCCTAGTAGGATAAACGCTAAAGGGACTCAGACATGAAGATTGAGCCTGGATGAGCAATCTTCCAAATGGCTTCTACATTTGAAATAGTGTCAAACAAGGCCTATAACTAATCCAGGAAAAATGCTTTTGGGAGGTCTGAAGTGGTGAACATACCTTGTTCTGGGATGATGCTTGTAAGCAAAATGAATTGTTGAGGGATGATGTTGACTTATCGGCAACCAAATAAATCTTCCTTAGGGCTAACTTTGGTTAAGAACTAGTGGTAAGATGAAGGACAATGGACTCGCGCAGTTGGATGGATAGAATTTGGAAACCCCCTAAACAACAGCCAAGACTTAGGGTTTTGGCTAGCATGATTCCTCCAAAAGGCTCCATGGAAGTTCATCCCTAAGGGAGTGCACAATGTAAGGAAATCCCTCCTAATGAATTTCATCTTAATATTCAACTCTCAAGACTATGAATATGCTACGATTTGTGAAAATTTGAAAAAGCACACATTGCTTGGGCACTTTGTGGGGCATATCACACTAGAATCTGTGATTAAGACATGGGCCAAAGACACTTGAGGACCCCATGGGTGGATTTGCATGGCTATCCACATCCTAACTAGGGGATTTTTTGTATTTTCTTTGTTGAAGAGAGTCATTTTTTAAGCAATTTCCCACGAGCCCTAGATGTTAAATGTAGCTCAGACAGGAACTTCTTGCACGGGCTTTAGTATGAACGTGCAAGAAGTGGTTCGAGACATTTCGAGAAATGATGCAAAGGACGAGATGACATAGTAGGACACAACAGAGAGTAGGAGAATCTACATGGCACATGGTGGACCAATTCAGGAGGACCTCATGGACAAAGTCTAGTTGTGTCTTAGGTTTAGATTTGCTATTATTTCATTTCCTCTCATTATTTTTAAAGTGGCCACTTAGGAAAAGTGGGAAATAATTCCATCTTGTAATTTCACTTGAAAAATAAAAGAAAAGTTAAAGTCGAATGTTTTGAAGTCAACTTAGTCTTAGGGATCTAGATGAAATGTTCCAGAAGTTCTAGAATATTAGTGACTTCGATTAGTATTTAATCTTAGCCGTGCATCTCAAGATTTAGATATGTGGCAGCTACGATTGAGGAGAATAGTTTTTTCTATCATGGCATAAAGAGGACAAGATAGGAGAGGTCAACCTCATATGAGAAGAGAGCAAGAGAGCTAGAAGAGGGCAAAGTGCATTCAAGGAGAGGAAGAACAGATTGTTGAAGTGACCAGCAAGTACAATAGGGCATACAACAAACTATACATTGTTGAGCAGTCTTTTCCACACACAGGCCATACACCTTCAGATCTGCAGGGCGTACTTTATCTTCAATGATTGCTTAAGTGTGTTTCAGTCTTGAGAGAAGAAAGAGCAATTTGTTGTGGAGGAAGAGCAGAAACAAAGCAGTATGTATTGTTGTAGTTGTAACCCCTTTTACACAGGCCATACACTTCTGTTTGCGGTGATTTTATTGACCACACAACTGTTGTTTCATGCAGGCTGTAGAGGTCACCTTGTAAGCTTTGATCAAAGGAATGAAAAGTTAAGTTGAAGGAGAAATCCCTGTGTATGTATGTTTTGCTTCTGCTGTTCATTTTTTCAGTGATTGTGTGATTTTATGCAATGTTCAGAAATTTATTTCTGTTGTTAAATAAATAAATAAATTAAGTTATTTAATGAGAGAACATTAGAACAGCAGTCACCTAGGGTTAGAAAAATTTACATGGTATCAGAGCAATTTCTTCGATTGATATTCTCAAGGGTTTACAACAGTAAATCAACTGTCATAAAGAAGGACCCGCAGTTAGAGGGTTTCAATATTCCTTTTAAGGACTAATTTTCAAATCTGGGAGTTTGTGCATTAGACCTTAGAGATGGCCTCAGCTAGCCTTAGATTTGAGGATAGAGTGGATGGCGCCTCAAATTTTTTGTCATGGAAAGTGAGGGTTACACTCTTATTAGAAGAGAATGATCTCTGGCATATTGTCAAGGATGTTGTGCCTTCACCCACAGATCTGCAGTAGTTGGCAGCTCACAAAAGAGGAAGTGAAGGCCAAGCAAATGATCATGGACGCCAGAGAAGCAGTCGGACAGAGAAATATTCAAGGCTCTAATGGATTTGTTCCAGAGTGACAACTTGAACAGGAAAATGATCCCAACACCTAGATAAATTACTACCTTGCGTTTTTCCTTGCTGATAATTAAATTACAGCACACAGAATAAAATATATTGGCTGGAAATAAAACAGCGGAAGCAAAGCTGGAAACCAAACTTCACACAACACACAAAAATTCTGCCCTTCAAATCAGCTTTTCAATAAATAATGACTCCAAGCTTACAAGGGCTACCAAACTGGAAAAACTGCCCACTAAGAATAGAAACAAAAAACATACAACCAACACCTGCAACCAAGCAACTCTGTCATTGTTGTATGGTCTCGTACCAGCGTCCTGTATGATCTCTGTGTGCCCTATACGGCTTGTACAGCGGGTATGTACACACCTGTATATTTTTCATTGCGTGTATGTACGCGCCCCGACTACTAGTTCAACACGTATGTACGTGCCTTGTACTACCTATCAGGGACGTATGTACAGACCCTGGACTATTTTCTATTGCATATAGCGTTGCTCCGGCTCTATACGGCCCGTTCTGCGACTGTACCTGTTGTTGATCTGCTACCCAGATCTATCCTTGCTACCAGATCTATCTATTGCTGCCACCTTGCTTCTCTTCTCCTTTGGACTGAGCTGATCTCTAGATGACATTCCTTCTTCACCCTTACTGAAATCGCCTTGAGAAAAAGTCCTTATGTGCTTTCTCTATGAGTCACTGACTCCAATAGATCTGTCTGTTATGTCTCTTTCCCCTTCACCTAGACTTGCTTTTATAATCATGAGTTATGACAGAATCAAACATAACCCTAATCTCCAAAGTGATTAACGGTTGATATTAGATCTCAACTCACTTGAGATCAATGGCTAAGATTCATTTAATTCACTAATGTTAATAACCTTAGCATTTCATTAAATTAAATTCACTTTAAATATAAAAAACACTTTACTTTAATAATTCATTTAATTAAAGTAAATTACTAAGGTAGAAGGCTTTTGGACGACTTCCACACGTCTAGACACTTAGACCTGTGTGGAAGTACCTGTCTAATGCTACAAACATCAACATGCTTAAGTGTGTTTCTGTGTTGAGAGGAGAGAGAGCAATGTGTTGTCCAGGAAAGGCAGAAACAGAGAAAGCCATATTGTTGTCGTTGTACCCTATTTTACACAGGTCATACACTTCTATTTGAGGTGATTTAATTGACCGTACAGCTGCTGGTTCAAACAGGGTATAGAGGTCACCTTGTAAGCTTTGATCGAAGGAATGAAAAGCTGAGTTGAAGGAGAAATCCATGTGTATGTTTTGCTTCTGCTATTTATTTTTTCAGCTATTGTGTGATTGATGCTATGTTCAAAAATTTAATTTTGTTGTTAAATAAATTATGTTTTTTGACTTATTTAATGAGAGAACATTAGGACAACAATCACTTGGGGTTAGAAAAATTTACACTAGATGTGTTGAAACACTTTGGTCATGTTTTTCGAATGGCATGAGAACTTCTCAATTGAATAAGCTTCCCAACTCTACTACCTGGTCTAGGTAGAATTCCCTGGGCTCCCCTTACCATATTGGGATTTTCTTGAACATATTTTTGTGCAAATTGGCAATTTCAACTTCCATGAACCAGGTCAATTCTCTAACCCGTGCCATCAAAAGGTTTGTCTCAAGGCAAACATCTCGAAGGATTTAAAAGAATACATCTACATCCAAGGGGAGATTGTGGCATCTGCTAGTAAGTGCAATATGTCAACCTCCCCACCACTTGTTTCAGGTCTCAAATCCCACACCATCAAATTAAGGATTGCCCCCTAATGGCGAAAAATGATGCTCCTATCCTCAATGCTATTGAAAACTCAATTCAAGCCCGTTAAGCCTTGTCCCAACTAGAAAATGATAGATGGACAAAGGTAGTGAAAAAGGGTAAACCTCCCCAAGCTCTACAAGCCTATCTGACCCCCTAGGCCCAAAAAACCCAACCATACCCCTAGGCTAGCCTCTACCCAACTCAAAAGAAGCCTTCACGTTCTAAACCCATAGCCCGATGGGCGACTGGAGGTTGTCAAGCCCAGTGTCCACCCCCACAACTAGATGCTTCTCAATCAACTCTCAGTGTTGAGGATCCTCGTAAGAGGCCAACAAAGTCTTGAATGATTGGTTCCTACCCAAGTTGGAAAATGACCTCTCCAAACCCTTTCAACACCTTGAGATGTTGCGAAGATGAGGAGACAACGGATTATCCCCAATAAGATTTGCAATGAAGGTTGTGTCATGGAATGTACAAGACCTTACAAACCCTTGTCGCAAATCCATGGTCAACAAAATTATAAATATAGTTATAGATCTTAATGTCCTTTGTTTGCAAGAAGTTAATAGTTATCTTCAACCTGCATACATGGGTATCCTAAACATGTACCTTAAATTCCCTAAGCTGGATTGATATACATTTTGAAATGAACAAAGCTCATTTACTAAGGAATATCCAACAAAAGAAGGAAAATAAGTCAATCCATAAAGGACAAATAATATATGTAAATAATTGAATAAGAATATGAATGAATGATATGATATACAATGATGAGTGACTTTGGCATTTTATAGGACTGAAGGTGATCGTTCACATCTAAAGATATCCTTACTTCCATTGAATTTGCATATTTATGAGTTGTGTTGCCGATTGGATATGTATTTGTTCCCTTCTCCATGACTTCGACTTTGATGTCTAAAGACTTCTCACGTTCAATAGGATTGGTCATTGTTTCTTTATTGATCAATGCTTCCTTGTTGGTAAGTTATTAAGACTTTCCCTGTATTGACTTCTTATCATTCTTTAGCTTCTTAATGTGCAAGTAAGCTTATATTATGATCCCTTAGGCATGAAAGTTCTTCATCATTCTCTGATTTGTCAACTTTTTTTGTAAGGTCTTGATTCTCTAGATTCTCATCCTTTAACCTTTTGATTTGTTCAAGCAACCTCTGATTAAGGTTCCTTAGGTGAGAATTTTCTTCATCTTTTGCTTATAAACTCTTGTTGAGCTTCTCCTTGAGATCTTGATTCTCCTATTCTAACTTCTTATTGCACTACTTTGTATCATTTGACTTCTCAATTTGTGCAAGTAATTTTTTACTATGATCTTTTAGGAAAGAAATTTCCTCATCTTTTTCTAATAATTCATCACCAAATATATTCTTGAGATCTTTATATTTTTCTCATTGTTTAGCTAGTTCATCCTATAATTTTTTAACTTGTGACTACATTTGCATGTCACTTAGGGTAAACTCTTTCACAATATGCGCAATCGCCATTTTGATTTTTAGAAGTCTTCAAACATTTAATCTCCTTTGCACAAATGGACATTCTATTAAAAAGGTAAAATTATTTGTGGAGTTCAAAGTTCGTGACTTCTTATTTGATAATGAGTTGGTATACTAACACAAGGGTCCTGTTACCCCTCATTTTGCATTTTTTCACTACACTTGTGATTTTTATCACAAAGGTTGGTTTACAGGTTGATGACCTACGGGTTGTGCTTTCACTCAATGATGATATCTTGATGATATTGATACTTGGGTTGAATTGGTGGTTGCATCCCTTTCATGCTAGTAGACTTGGTTACGAAGCCCCTATGATCATTGGATAATTGATGATACATGTGCATATATAAGAATAATTCCCTAGCACTTTTGGGCTCAGCTAACATTGTATTGGAATCCTCATTTGCTTGACTTCATCATGGCATAGTGCGTTTGGCATACACCCCCCTCTTTTGCATATTGTTCATTACTTTGATGAGTGGGTATGAGCATGGTTAGAGGCCCATTTCTCCAACGTTCTAGCCCTTATAGATGTTTTTCACACATGGATGAATTACTTATGAGGTGGATCATGGTCTTGTGTAGAGCACTCCCCTTCTTTGGCTCATATGTGGAGACGCATACTCACTTATCATCATTTTATGCATCTTTTGATGAGGTCATTCCCCTTCTTGATGAATTGGTTGATGACTTGGCAATTGGATACATGGCTTGTATCTAACACATTGCACATTATTTCATGATGATTGATC
>JZKD02S0111424.1:0-13307 GCA_000966675.3 Picea glauca
TCTTAATAGGGAGCTTTATCTTTTTAATAAAAACAAAGTCCATTTTCCACCATTACTATAGAAAAAAAATATCCTACAATAATCAAAGAGGGACTTAACACATGTTTTACATGAGAGAGGACAAATTAGTCTAGGTAAACGTTAATAGGGTACTACTTTATCATTTTAATAAAAACAAATTCATTTTTCAACAATTATTAAAAATACAAAATTTCTTTAAGATATTTTTGTAGAAAACATATATTTTTTCTACACAAATCTAATAAGAATCTCACATAAATTTTAGGTATAAGTAGAGTTCTATTACATTCAAGATCTATTTATGGTGAAATAATGTCAAGATCTATTTATGGTGGAACAATGTTATTAGAGATTTTTTCAACACAAATCTAATAAGAATCTCACATAAATTTTAGGTATAAGTAGAGTTCTATCACATTCAAGATCTATTTATAGTGGAACAATGTCAAGATCTATTTATGGTGGAACAATGTTATTAGAGATTTTTTCCAATTTTAAATTAACTTAGATTATCAAAATTTCACTTAAAATTATGAATTAATAAAAGCTCTTTCTCTAATAAAACACTTTTTCATTTTAATAAAAATAAAACTTATTCCACCAAAACACAACCATATGTTTCTTATCAAAACATTTATACAAACTGTATTTGATAAGAAATCACATGAGTAAAACCAAAGGTCACTTTTTTACAGGGAAAGGAAAAACTTGACAACGAACCGAAAGTGATTTACTATGTGAACATAGCCTGGGTTCATGACAAAACATGAAAACGACACTTACACTCTTTCTGTGTACAGATGGAACCAATAACGTTGCAGGACAATAAGTTAGGATATGGTTATGGACTCTAGGTTAAATGACAATTTAATTAGAAGTGTGCTAAAGCTTTATTTTTTGTTTTTTTTGGTTTGAATTTGAAAATGTAAATTTGGACAAAATAGCTATTTTCTGTTCTGAATGTATAAATAAATTCAGCTTGTTGAAAAAACCCTGAAACACTAAAATTATACAAACTTTTTTTCCATGAAAATTTTTTCTCGAGTTTATATAAGGTATAAAGTCATTTACAAGGCAAAAACAACAGTGTAACAGTGGTGAGCTGTGGACTGTGGTTGGCGCACCATAACAGTGAAAAACGGCCAATACAATCACACTAACAACCCTGCTTCAAGGCAAGACCCTCGATCACTGTAAAAATGCTGTGATACAGTCACCAAAAAATGCTACAGGTCACCAAAATTATACAAACTTAACCACTCAAATCTACAGATCCAACCATTCTTTTCAAATTTAAATTTAAAGTAAAATCAAACAAACAAAAAAATCTTCCTAAAACAATAAAAAATAAACTAAGCTATTTAATTCAAGTAAAAATGCATATCGAACCCGCGACCGATTATTTCAATCATTTGGATTTGACGAACAGTAAGAGTTAGAAACCAACAAAATTCATCATATTTTTTTTATTTTCGCCTTGTTCAAATGAGAAAGCAGTCAAGAAGGGACTCAGAAGGAGGACCGGAAAGAGGCCGGGGGATTTTGACTTATAAAATGCACAGTATTTTTGACCGAGGTGGATGGCGGGGTGTTTCGCTGGATATTCAATGTATTTGCCCATTCAACGCTCCACTTGGGAATCTCATCTTCATCTTGAACGCTTTGATGACGCAGACACTGAGAAAGGATGACGAAAGCAGGAAACGTCACAGTCACATGGTTTTTACGCGGAAGAATCCTTGAAGATCCTCCCATTCTTCTTCAAATTGGTCCGTCAAACTCTTTCCAGACGCTCTGACTTTTCAAAGCTTGGAAGCTCCCACACCTGCTCGGCCAGTCTTCAGTTGGACCGTTGGACCTCCTCCAAGTTCCAATTTCTTGAATCGATGACAGTCAAAGCTTCTCCGAGTGGCCCTCGTTGAGTGCTTGATCCAGTCAAGACTCCTTTCAAATTTCACCCTTGTATATATATGTATTCCTTGCTTTGCTCTATCACAACAACTTGGCACCCCCAAGCTGAACCCCAACTGCCCACAACTAGAGAATGTAGAGGACGAATTTCCTGAATTTACCGTTTCGAAATCCCAAATCTGTTTCAGCAGGAATTAGGATTAACGGATAGAATGGCAGAGTCCATGGATGTGAGGGATTTGGACGAGTGTCTCAAGGAAGTGAATCATGGATGTCAAATGGCCAGAGAGCTGGAAACCAAACTCAATTCTGCCAAAGGCCCCGATTTGTATGAGCTTCTCTGGGCTTCCTCGGCTGAGATAGTGACCACTTTCAGCCATGCCATGGAAATGCTCGGTTCAAATTCCAGTCCCAATTGTCTTGATAATTGGCAAGAGGAGTTGAAAGTTCTTCTGGAAAAGCAGCTTGGAGGCCTGGCAGTGGGGCATTCTCCGAAGAAATCTGTTAAGGATAACAGAAATTCTTCTCCTCGGTCTGGAGGTCGATCCTCCTTGAGTGGCAGTCCGCCTAGCGACATGTCTGAAGGGTCTCCTGTCCGAAGCTTGGCTACTCCGGGCAAGCTCAAGCGCAACGACCCCACAGACACCTCAGAGAACGAGCGCGCAAGCAGCAAGGAGAGGCGAGGAATCTCCAGGAAAAGGTATAGTTTTAAATGATTTGAATGACAGTGTAGAGCTGTTTATCATTTGTCATCGGAGTTAATATAATAGAATAGGATATTATATTTTTTTTCTGAGATCACCAGACACATTAAAAAGTTCCAACAAAATCTGTAAAATAAGTTTAGGCTGATTTTGCCTGTTTTGCTATATGTTTATGCTCTGATCTGTGTATTTTGACAATAATTATCTCAACAAATTATGTAAAACCTATTCAAATCTTTATATGTTTTATTTTGTGGATCTACTTTACTTACTCATAATATACTGGACATTGCAACATCTCAGACACCTTATTCTCAAAATTCTTCCCACTCTGTTTTTATTTGTATTTTTTTCATCTCTGTTCAGGAGATGAGAACTTAGTACGAAATAACATATTATATGTTTTTTTATATTTTAGTAAACTTTACCAATAAAATTGTTGAGAAAAGATTCATACACCAATTTAATGTCTGGTATCATCTGTCTTAGTAATAACCTTAAAAAAATAGATGACTATTTATATACCAAAATTTTCTTTACAAATATTATTCTTATGGCCATTGATCAGTTATAAGTGGACATTTCATTTTTATTACCCTTGATCAGTTATAACTGAACATTTCATTTTTATGGCCTTGATCTTGTGCTATTTCTCTATTTCCTTATTTTATACCAATTCTCAAATGGTTAATAGTGAATTAGCAGACTATTGAGGCGCTGCAAGTCTCAAATTGTCTGCTAATAGTGAATTAGCAGACAATTGAGGCGCTGCAAGAGAAGAGAAAATGTTTAGTAGAGTTATTCATTTTTAAAGTTTTTGTTACTTCGCAACTGGTCTGGCCTTATGCTTAAAAATCCATATGCCTTGAGTTCTACCTGCTAATTCTCAAACCTTTTCAATAGGTAGAGGTATTCATTTTCTAATTTTTTCTTACTTTCCAACCGGTCTGGCCTTATGGTTAAAAACTCATATCTGCAGATGGTTTTGAGTTCTACTGTTAATTTCCAATATTTCAATTGTGTACTTTTTCCTCACAGAGATAGTGAAACTATTGCAGGAAATCACTGCCCAAATGGACTAGAATTATGCCCGCGAATAGTTCCGAACCAGGGAACGATATACCACCAGAGGACGGCTACACATGGCGCAAATATGGCCAGAAAGACATTCTTGGAGCTCAGCATCCTCGGTATTAATCTTCTCAATTTTACACCTTCTTACAGAAAGCTTCTGTATTTCTTTAATGGCATTTAAACTAATGGTCTGGAGATTTTACTGAACTTACAGGAGCTATTACAGATGTACCCACAAGCATGACCTAGGCTGCCAGGCGACGAAAAAAGTGCAAAGACCAGATGACAATCCTTCGGTCTTTGAAGTAACGTACAGCGGGGTCCACAGCTGCCAAAGCGATGGCCGCCTTCTTCAGCTCCCTTTCCCAATCTCTCAGATTCAAGGTTCAAATACTATTCCCAATTCAAGAACTCCAACCACTCTTGTCTTTGGGACCGATTCTAATCTTCAATCCAATACTTCTTCTACAGGCAATATTGCAATATTCCCTCCCACCCACTTTCTTTCAAGCTCGTCTACACCTTGGTTTGCAGCACATGATGGTGGTGTCTGCCCAGTGAAAAGTGAGAGTTTGGATAGCTTTGGAAAAAGCCCATCCTATTCACCCAATATGGATTCATCAGCACACAGTGCAATGCCATTCACCAGCCCTGCTGGAGATCAAATATACAGATTACAAGGCAGTGAGAAAGAGATTTCAGCTGATTTCATTCCTCATCATCAACAGAACGAATACCCATCGACATTCCTCGGGGGAGAACTTGAATTCCCAAGCTTTGCTCCGTTTTTTTGCTCGCCATCCACTTCTGAATCTAATTACATGCCTCCACCTACTCCACTGATGCAGTCCATGGATATTCGACAAAGATTGCAAGCTTCAGAATCCGACATCACAGAGGTTGTTTCAACCCACAATTCTGCAACAGATTCCCCTATGCTAGAGATGGATCATTTCCCTACCATGTTCACTATGGTAAATTTAGATTCTATTTTCGAAAGAAATGAAAATTTTTGATGTATAGTATGTGTTCCACTCTATGCATTAGGGTTGATTTAGTAGTCTATAGTATGAGAAGGCTTGATCTTAATTTTACTTCTGGTTCTGGAAGGTCTTACCAAAGTGATGGCAGAAACTCATAACTATTATAACCAATTTCTTATCCATTATTGCCTCATCGAGATGAATCATGGAAGTCTCACCAGTGAAGGGGGTTTATGAGCAGTTCTCTATATTTTCTTCTATACGAGCCCAATTCACTGTTGGCTTCTTATGTAAAGTCTTGTCTGTCAAGGAAAGACTGTAACTGTAGAGTACAAGTAATAGTTATTCCTTCCATTTCCCTTCCCTTCCCAATAATGTCTATAGCAGTTGCATGGATTTCTGAGACCTGCCTTGGGAATGGGTGGCTTTGCTTTCAGCATAATTTCACAATGCAGAAATCCTTTCTTTGAAATCGAAAGCCTGTCACTTGACCAGCAGATGGATGTTGCTATGATTGATCAACCCTTCACTTTTGGTTGAAACCTAGCAATTTGTAACTGCTAATTTTGTAAAGCGAGTACTTAATAAAGACAATTTTGTCATAAAGAGGGTCGCAAAATGTCTTTCTTATTTTGAAAGGATTGCCTTCAAACCACCTGTAACACCAAAAAAATTACGATATACCTAGTTTCACGAATAATTTCTTTATCAGCTTCCAAGAGATAGTTGAATGGAACCCTAATACACTTAGGGTTCGGGTGAGGTAATGATTAGGTTAGGGTCAAATTCAATTTTTTTTTATGAGGTTCGCCTATAAGTTGATCTAAATACTATATATAATTTTATTAATTTTATTTTAAATTAAATTAAAATATATGTTAAAAATTTAACATCAATAAACATAAAATAGAACTACAAAGATAAATTAAGAATTTGAGCTGTAACATGGACTTACAAATTGGAACTGCATACTCAGTAAACAACCATGAGGTTACAAATTGGAATTGCATACTCAGTAAACAGCCATGAGGTTTGACAAACCTCAACGAACTTCAGAAAAAAGAAAAATGAACCTCATGATAAAGAAAAAAGAGGTTATGATTTGGTATATTTTTTAATTGGATCTTTCTCTTAACTATGAGATATCCATGTCTGAAAAATGAGAGTTTTTTAATTGGATCTCTCCTAACTATGACTAACTATGAGATATTCATGTTTAAAAAATGAAAGATAAAAAAGATTAGGAAATTTTATAAAATTATGAATTATAAGCTATGTTTAAATATATATATATATATAATTAAGAAAAATATGAAAATTATTTTCATAAAATAAATTTATCATTTAAAACATATATTAATAAAATTTGAAATTACAATGTATAAAAATATTTTTTTTTATGAAAATGACTTATAGTTATAATTAATGTACATATAATAATATAATTTTGAATTATAATATATATATATATTATAAAGCAACAATTACATTCTTAAAATATACAAAAATATATGAAGNTATATATATATATATATATATATATATATATATATTATAAAGCAACAATTACATTCTTAAAATATACAAAAATATATGAAGTATAAAACAATCATTATTCATAAATTAAAGTTCAAATAATAAAAAGATGATTTAAATTGTAAATAAATTAGAAAACATATACATATATCCCTTGAGCAAAGGAATTTTCTTAACCAATTATTAATTTTCATGAAAATAACTTATAAATTAATATGTATAATATAGTTCTCACCTATGATGCATGATAAAATAATTTTTATAAGGATAGCATACACATATATATTACAAAACAATCATTGCATTCCGAAAACAATATTCTAAATATACAAGGCATGTCAATATATATAGTCTTATACATAGTAGAAAGTATATAAACTATATAAATTGGGCTTTATATTTTTTCTTTCAATTATTGCAAAAAAAAATTGTATAATATCTATGCCAAATGTTACTATCCTATGATTGTTCAATGATGACTAAAAAACAAATTAAGGGGGAGAATTCATTCACATATACATCACTTTGCATTATCATATTACTTGTCTCAATTCAAAATTTAATTCATGTCTTCATTACCTCCCTTGTCTAAATTCAAGTCCAATTTTTTGCATTAAAATAAAATGTGTATTTCTAATTTTAATAACTTAAAAATGCTTATGAATTTTACTTGGTTTGATAAATTTGGTCTTATAAGAAATCATCTTGTTGTTATAAATGAATATGGTCACTCTTGATCATTTGCCTTGAATTGGGCCAGTATTACATCACGTTCAACGATTTTGATTCTTCTTGAGCTTAATCTACAATTGCTTCCTTGTGCTCTTAACTTGCCTTGAAACAACTCGCAAGTAGCTAGTAGCTAGTTAGCAACATGAGAGTGCACTTAAATGGCCTAAAAAGTTATAAACTATATGGTCTTTAAGCAAAGGAACCAGAGGTGGTACACCTATATAACCCAAATCCCAAGTCCCAACAACCTAAATCAACTCATAAGCATATAAATAAAAGTTTCACGGTTGGAGGAGGCTAATGGAACATTAACCCACATGCCCTTATGCTAGAAGAATAGTTTGAAACTAGGAAACCCTCTATCCCATTCCTCTTTAGAGAAACCTCTATTTTCTCCAAGCTTGACATTGTTTCCCTTTGGGTTTGTTGAGCCACTCCTTATTCCCCTACTTTGGTAGAATCTCATTCCTTTCCCATTTGAGAGTTTAAATGATGATGGAGGTTGGAGGAACCCATACTTGGGCGAAGAGGTTTTTGTAGTAAAATTAGGTTATAAACATTATTTTGGAAGGAGTTCTTAAATATTTATTATATGTCTTTCAGTGAGACTCCAATCCTCTCATTAGGGACTTGTATTGCATTCATAATTATTCCCCAAACAAAATTGGTGACTCCACTAGGGAGGGATTCTTTGAATTCTTCTTCTTGTTCAGTTGATTTACTCTATTTGTTTACATTTAGGGTCTCTTAGAATACTTTCTTTAAGTGTCATAAGCATAAAAGTGTTTCTAGGTTTCAAGGTTGGTTTTTATTTTTAACCTCTTTGTTTTTTACTTGTGATCGCCTTCAATGATAACAGGAAGCGCTCACAAGTTGCTCTTGTACAACTCGAGAGTGATTTCTTGAGCTCATAGGTTTCACTTTTGCAACACATGAGCAACAAATAGTTTGCTAGTTAGGCACCTACGAGCATGCCTATGAATCTAGAACTAAGATTTAGGATTTTTCTTTGGATTTTAGTGTTTTTGTTTATTGTTTTGTTTGTGAAGTTCTCTAGATCATAGTCACAATTGTTTATAACATTTTTAGCTTTGTTGATAAAGAGATTTGAATTTTGTTTGAAAAAAAGAAAATAAATTTCCTCTTTGTTGGTAGTTTGAGTTAGATGTTAAATTTAAATTTCCATTGTTTTTAGTAGGTTACATTGCATTTAAAGATTAGGGAGATCACATACATTTGAAAAATACAAAAGACCATTTTATATCTTGTTTTCAAAAGAAAGAGAAAATAATGGTCATTCATGCTTCAAAGGAATTGTGTGAATGAGTTTCATGGTTTAACAAGCAAGTTGTTCAATTACAAATGAAGTAGAGGGCAATTTATTGAGATGTTTTGATGGAGAAATCCATCGAATAAGAGACAAGGATTACTCTCATCATTCGGGAGATTTTCCCCCCAAGTGGTATAAGACATTGATAACTTTCCTCTAGCAAATTTCAACCCTCTGCTTACTTGTCCAATAAATCCCTTCTCATTCAAGTGAACAAGTTCCCTCCTAGGGATCTTTCCACTATTTTGTGCAATATTTCCCATTCCAATTTATGGATGTCGAATGTTATATGTCCCTTGTGTTCAAGACATGCAAACCCTACCAACCCGCTAGTGTTTATGTTGGAGGAAACAATCTCTCCATAGGGATGTTGGGCTCAATCCCTTATTAGTGTTACTCTAGGTGGTCGGAACATCTCTTTAGGAATACTACTCCTAATGAATGATTAAGACTCTGTACCTACAAAGAAATTTGATAATTAAGGAAGGTTACCAAAATTTGTAAAACATTGTAAATGTAAAACTTGAATAAGACAAAGATAAGAGTGAGAAAGAAAAATGAGAGAATTAAATGAAAAGATAAAGATAAATAGAAGAGAAGGTAGAGGAATGCCAAATTGGTTGTTGGCCTTTCTCCTACCCCAACTCTCTCTATTTAGTCCTTCACTTTCTTTCTCAATGGGCCTTTTGGCCAAGGAGAAAAGGATAAACAACATTGTAACTAGAAATAGCCAAATGAAATACTAAGCCCATTCAAAACTGGTTTTTCCATTTGGATTTCCAAGATAAAACCATTGTATCTATATTTTGTGATTGATTTAATTTGGGACAAGGATTCTCTTAGTTGTGAGTCTATTTTGTGATTGATTTAATTTGCAATAAGGATTCTCTTAGATGTGTGACTATTGATTGATTTAATTTGCAATAAGGATCTCTAAGATGTGTGTCTATTTTGTGATTGATTTAATTTTCAAAAAGGATTCTCTTAGATGTGTTTAAGAGGTTGCTTGTACTGATGTTTAATGAAGTAGTTCAATTCAGTAGTGGGCATTCTGAAATCTGTGACTCAATGAGAGAAGTGGTGAGGCTCAGCACTCATAAACATTTGCTTTAACCAACCCATTCCTGTCTCTTTGAAATTAATGGCTCCATGTGCTGGTTTTGATGAATTTCATATCAATAAAATCTTATGTATGTTAGAGTATCCTCCAGCCCATCGTTCTGCTACTTCCAACAGCAAAATCACTCGAACCGTCCCTTACATGGAGTCTACGAGATCAAAGGCTGTAAAAAAACGTGTCTTGCAAGCTTCGAGCCGAGTTTCCATTCTCAGCCCTAAAATTTAGCATTTTAGCACTTTAAGGAGACCGTTGGCTGTTTGACTGAATTTTCTCTCTGTTCAGGCCGTTGGGCGACTACCTGTTCGATTCTACATTAGCCTGAGACGATTTGTCTCTCTAAGTCGATTTCTCATTGCTTGGGCCGAAATCACTTCTCCTTGGGTCGATTCCTCATTTCCTGGACGTTTAAGCTTTCCTGCGGGCTGTACGCAGCTATACGGTGGTCGTACGCGACTGTAAGAAGCCGTACGCATCCCATTTGGGCGTCTTACATTGTCTACACGCAGAGATTCCAATCCGGCGGTCTCTTGGCAAGTCGTGGGCGTTTTCCAGAGCCACACTCACTCCACATTTGGGTTTCTCAAGGTCTGGCGGTGTGTGAGTTTCTGCATAAGTCTAATCGACTCGGGCAGAAGGACTCTCTCTCCAAAACGTTGAATCCAGGTCGCATGCGTTTTGGTTAACATTGACATTCTTATTGTTTGCCTTACATGTGAAGAGGAGGGGTGGGATACATTGTACCCTGGGAAAAACACTAATTAAATTGAGACTAGTTAAAGCCGTGGGTATGCTAATGCTGGGCTAAAATTGGTAGTGGCCACAACACCTACCATTAATCTAGAATGCCATACTACATGTAGCTGTAAGCTCCTACAAACCTGAACAACCCTTATCCGAAGCTAAGCTTTGATAAAGTTTGAGTTGAAGCTGCTTTTTACTCATTGCCAGGGCAATCAATTTCATCAGCTTGTGCTTTTTGACTTGGTCATAGAGAAGGCAATTGGTCCCATGATTCTAAATCTAAAATATGAGTGTTGGGTATGAAAGACACATAACAAAGCAGTTGAGTAGAGTGAATATAGAATTTATGCACACATATAGTTGGAGCGTGTCACTCATCAAGTGAACACCTATGCATAGAGCATTGCAAACCCGAAATAGCCAATTCATGTGTTCCACTGGTTATTGTGTGCAGGTTACACATATAAAGGAGCCAACCAATCAATTCTAGCAGAGGTTGCACATAGAACAAACCTTACAGCTAGCCCAAGAAGAAGAAGATCAAGATTGAGATCCTTGTACATGGAAGGGAACATGTAGCTGTAAGCTCCTACAAACCTGAACAACCCTTATCCGAAGCTAAGCTTTGATAAAGTTTGTGTTGAAGCTGCTTTTTACTCATTGCTAGGGCAATCAATTTCATCAGCTTGTGCTTTTTGACTTGGTCATAGAGAAGGCAATTGGTCCCATGATTCTAAATCTAAAATATGAGTGTTGGGTATGAAAGACACATAACAAAGCAGTTGAGTAGAGTGAATATAGAATTTATGCACACATATAGTTGGAGCGTGTCACTCATCGAGTGAACACCTATGCATAGAGTATTGCAAGCACGAAATAGCCAATTCATGTGTTCCACTAGTTATTGTGTGCAGGTTACACATATAAAGGAGCCAACCAATCAATTCTAGCAGAGGTTGCACATAGAACAAACCTTATAGCTAGCCCAAGAAGAAGAAGATCAAGATTGAGATCCTTGTACATGGAAGGGAACAAAGGCCTAACAACCTTTCTAAAGATAGAGCACTTTGTACAAGTCAAAGAATAGAGCTTAGAATAGACTTTCGTAGAGGTGTTGATGAAGCATGTGGACTATATGTCCCTCGTTTACAGATATGATGGTATGAGAGTAGTTGCATTCTTGACCGTGACAATTGTCAAAACTTTGAATAGAACATTGCAGACTTCAACATGGGTAAAGCAAGCAAAGACAAGTTGGAAGACTTAAGGGCCAACAATGATGAGCTTCGAGAAGAAAATGAGTGCTTGAAGGAGTAGGTCCATATGTTCAACAAGAGAATCTTAGAGACGGAGAAGCACCTTGAGACCTCTACCAAAATCTTGTTATTGCTAAAGAAGAAGTTTGAAGAACGCCAAGACTCCCTCACTACAATTATGGCAAATTGGGACAAGCACAAAGTGCAACTTGTACACCTTGGTGAAAAGGTCATTCAATTGGATAGTTAGCAAGAGGATAGGCTCATGCATGTGATGGCTCAACTGCAACAAGAGTTGGCAGAGAAGGAGGCGACCTTGGTAAGGCTCCAAGCAGTTGTCCAAGAGCACCGAGAAGCAGGGCCACCTTCCATTGCCATTGCAACTGAGACCACCCTGGTAAAATCACCCTTTGTAGACATTTATATAGAGTAGATTGGTGACTTCGAAAAGAATACTAGAGGCATTGGTTCTAGGCTCCTAAGGCAGATGGGCTATGATGGACAAGGGCTAAGCAAGAGAAGTCAAGGAATCCTAAGCCCTATTGTAGTTGCACAGATGGCTAAACATGAAGGCCTAGGTTTCGATGGTAGAATGGAAAAGACCATGACCATGAAGATCATTTTTGTGAAGGCTAAAGACATGTCAAAGTTGGATTTCTCAACAACAATTAGTGAAGGTGGCATCCCACCACCACCTCAACCTTCTTGTGGCAGATTGAAAAAGGGCAGCAATGAGAAGAACTTTAAGATTCATACTCCACCATCACTCAAAAGAAGCAACAAGCCATTCAGTTGAGGCAAGAAGAAAAAGAATACCTAGAGGCCCTCACCAAACAAGACATCCCTTGTATGTCATTGTTGCAAGAAGAGAGGCCATAACGTTGCCAGTTGTTGGTACACAAAGGCACATTGTTCTTTTTTTGGGAAGAAAGGCCATAGAGTGGCATCTTGTCAGGAGAAGTAAGCCACATGCCACAAGCTAGATTGCTTTTAGAGGAGGAATAGCAAGAAGACTTTTCCAATCCAACAACTAACTCAGAGGCACATGGAGAGGAGTATGTCAGACAATCCTTGTAGCAAGAACATGAACTTTTGCCACCATTACAAATTGAGTGGACATTAGGAAGCGAAGTGTTGGTGACTTCACCCTAGAAATCGCTCAACAAAGAGGAGAGTTTGGAAAGTGACTCCTAATAGAGATGGAGAGTTGTATGCATATCTAATTCAAGGAGAAGAAGTTGTCCAAGGAGAGATAGTAGCACAAGAGGTCTGCATCGAAGAGGACAACGGGTGGAGGCCAACCACCAAGGAAACACCATTCCAACCGATACCAACAATATTCGAAAAGAAGTTTTCCTTCCCAAAGGTGTGCCATAGATTGATGCATGAAGGTCAATGACCTTGGAGGGAAGAGTTCTTGACAACTCCATGACGTGATTGCAAGCATGTGCAAGCACCAGAGAGTTGTTTCCATGTTGGGAATCAACTGATCCTAGCAAGAGAAGGCATGCCACACTTCCTTTTGAGGGACTGATAAGTGATGGCATAGCTTGTTAAGGCCACATTGAACATAGATTGAGATTCGACTTGGCTTCATTGGCTACCAAGATGGATTGTCTCTAAGACTGAGAGGGAGATGGAAATGAGTGTTGAGTCAAGGGTTTGGATATAGATATTGCACAGAGCTAAGATTCAGCGAGCAAACTTCTGTTGTGGGAACAAATGAGCTAGCAACTAGATATAGAGTCATTGCCAAGGACCAATGCTAGTTTCTAAAGCCACAGTCCAGATCCTGTTGCTAGGAGCCAAAGCTAGAGCAACGTTTCAAAGAAGTGGACAAAAGGCACATTGATCCAGATTGGTTTCCTAAGCCTTTTGGAGACCAAAAATCCTCTCAAT
>JZKD02S0111446.1:0-24470 GCA_000966675.3 Picea glauca
GCTATCATTTTTTCAATTAAAGTATTGTTATTCTAGGATCTAGGTGGGAATTATAAGGGAACACAACCCCACCATAGTATTCATCATTTGTTTCTTCATCTCATTGATTATACAAGGGTTTTCTAAGAGAAGTATAAGGGCATACACCCTCTTATCTTAAACCCTAGCTAGAGAAACTTGCATTGGGAAGTAAAAGGGATTACACCCTCAAGGAGGTAGATTCTATAGATCTTGTTTATTTGACTCCATTAACCTAATAGTAAAGGCACTAGTCATACTTTTTTTGCATTGGAGAAATAAAATATTGCATTGGGAAACGTGAATTTCGATCATTTTTAATTCTTGCTAAGTGGATTGTACTTCTTGTGCCTTAGGCACCTCAAAGCCGCTAGGGCATCCCAATAAAGGGGGTAATTCTTGCTTCTGTTACAAAATTTCATCTTCAACCATTAGGGCTACAAAAACCCTAATTCATTTGCTTGAATAGACTCTCTTATCAAACATTGGATTTTGCTCAAAGTTTTCACACTTACTCTCCTTGACCTAGTGCACTTTTTGGGAAAGTTTGAGGGGATTTCAATGGCTTATTTTCTTTATGTTAGACATTGAATGTTGCATCCATAAGTATGATATGATTTTATGCAAACAAGTATTTACAACAACCTTATCTTTTTTGCTAGAATATTGGCTTTTCATATTGGGTTTAACTAGTCTTTGTCTTGTATTTTCTACTTGATCTCTAGAACTTATGGAGTAGCTTATAGTACAATTTACTTGTTGATATATAATTTTATCTATCGATTCAAATTATGGACAAAAAGATTAACTTTCCGATCCAACTAACATATATCATTACAAAGTATCTTTTCTTGTGTCTTGGGTAGGTACAATCATCCAGTGAAGTATTATACATGTGGGGAAACAATTACTTGATTTGCAATGAATCTCTCCCTACCTTTTATTCTACTTAGAATTGACCTCTAGGGGATTCACTTCCATTTCCATCTATCTCCATCTCAATCCCCCTAGGTTCACCAATATTGCCTCTCTAGAGTGACCTAGTCACCCTTGAAGTGCGGGACCTACATCAAGGTGACATTGGGTGTAGGATTCCCAAGTTGTGTCAATTTATTTTTGGTTGGGTCGGGATTTTCCCAACCTACAACTTTCACTATAGCACACCATATCATCCTCAGGAAAATGGAACAATAGAATATTTTAATAATATTTTGGAAATGCATTAAATAAGATCTGCAATGTGAACATGGATGATTGGGACTTGAAAATACCATTCAGAATGGGTCTATAAAGTGCGGAAAGCACGTGTTAGTTCAACACTTAGTATTTTTTAGCATGGAGAAAGATACAAGTGTGTGCCCTAGCTATAATTGTGCGAAGAAGAAAGTGATTGTGAAAATTGGGTAAAAGATGACACCACCAAAGTTTAGCACTCCAGGACAGTATGTACAGGTTACTCGATAGGACCAAAGGCGCAAGGAAAGGATGAGACAGCCTGAGAATGTGGTCGAGCTTGAGGATGTCACTACATTAGACATAGAGTCAACCATCTCGACACAGGTTGAGGAGGAAACATCGAAAGTGTCGCAAGGAGAAGTAGGGCAGAGTTTCGGGGCCTAAATTGGGATTCTAAACCCTAATCCTGAAACACCAGCTAAACCTGATGAAACGACGGGTCAAAACTAGGGGTGCGACGAAAAAGAGGTGTTGGTCGAGGACATCACCAACCGACCAGACTCTGATCTAGGCCCATCTTCTATCGGGTAGAAAATAAAGGTGCATGATGCCACAAACATCACACTTCCCTACCTCCAATACGCAGTGGTCACTGTGGACGATATGCTAGGAAAAGTACCTAAATTGAGGTACATGGACCATGAGGTGCACAATGCGACTAAATTCCAAGATTTGGATGAAGAAGCCTATTTAAAAAACAYAGGGGAAATTGGACCCCTAGGAAAACCTATAATGGAGCCTGCATAGTGGATAAYAGGGTTGTACAACTCAGRAATAATGAACCTCTTGGATATACCCACTTTAGGCACGGTAAAGATCTGCATCAAACAACTATTCACCYAGATACATGGTAGGATCCTTTGGATGGATAAGTCGATACAATTGGATGTGGCATTGATCACCAATATTATAGACTTATCTACATTCGATGCACAACTAGAGGAGTACTTGGGTAACAAGGCACGCGAGAAGGAAATCGTTGAGCTGGTAAAAGTACAATTTGGCACCAGTAGGGGAAACAAGGGAATTGCGCTCAAATACGTTCACGACAATGCAGGAAGATTCTCCAACATGCTTATTGCTTGCAAGTTGTTGAGGAAATGAAGGAAAGAAGAAGCTCCAGCAAGAGTCATTGCAATAGTCGCGTAATGCATTAAAGGAGTGATGTTCAGTTGGGCACCATACCTCTTGAACCAATTTTTGGTGGATTGCAGAGATGTGTAGGAAATTGGAACTTAGTTCCATTACTCTCGGCTCATCATTATTATATCCTTGGCAGGATGGCAGGAGCCAAATTTTTCATCCTTCTTGGATAGGAAAGGAAAGTGTTGTGCTGTTAGATATGAGTCCCTCTAGCAGGCCAAGGACAATAAAAATCAACAGGAAAATAACACATTATTTGTGATGTTGCTGGAAGAAATACAACAATGCACAACCAATTTATGATGCATTCATGTGGAGGTAGTACAAGAAACTGAAGGGATAGCCAGGTTCAAGGCATCCATGCATCACATGTGGATCTAGGCCACAAGGGATCCAAATAAGTCATGGCTAGAGATGCAATATTGCATCACCAAGGAAGAAATTGATTGGGTAATCAGAGACTGGACATCGTAGTGGAAGATGCTAGTATTTAAACTAGCAACAAAAGTAGCCACGAAACAATCCACCAAGCCCAAGGAAATTATTGAAGCAAGTTCCTCAAAAAAAACAAACAGTCCAGTTGATAACACTAGAAAGGCTGCAATGTGGAATTAATCGTCAGGAAGCAGTGTGATACCTAAAAGACCAAGGAGGAAAACAAAAGTGACAAGGACATACATCTAGAAATATACCATAAAGGGGGATACATCACAGGCTAGTGAAGAAATGTTACTGGTTACAACAAGTAGGGCACAACCCTCACAAAAAAAAAGGAAGCTAGTGTAGGTAGAAGAGGCATGCAAAAAGAGGAAGTATATAATGGAAGACCCAGTCATCACCCTGATAGAGGATGATGCTGATTTAGTTGCAGACAAGGTCCAAGACAGGGGGAAAAAGGTGGTCTGTATTGTAGAGGAACAAAGAGAAGAGATCATGGACAATCTCATAGAAGTCCATGAAACTCTACAACATTTACAGAGTCAAGTAGTACCATAGGTCACAATGTAGTGACAAGAAAAGACATAATGACCCTGTTGGCCCTTGACCAAGTTTTGGGAGATCCTTAGTCAATTTGACCTATTTTTGGACTTTGATAGCCTGTCGAAGGCAGAGTGTAAGACAAAGTAGAGATCACAGGATCTCGACCCCTTTTTGGGTCCTTTTTCGGATTTGGGATTATGTAACGGGTATGGGGATCTCAGCCCATGGGTTTACCCATGTTTAGGCCTATCTTGTAAATTATAAATAGATGTCTAGGCAATGTAAGGAAAGGCATACATACATACATACACATATATATATATATATGTGTGTGTGTGTGATTTTGGCTAAGTGTTAAGTATGGATTGTAGATACTTTGTCCATACTGTGTAAGACTTGCAGAGCTACATGCAAGTAATTGTAAGAAGGTTTGGTGTTGTACCCTAACCCAAAGAAGGAGGATCTGGCAGAGTGCGCACAGATCTCCTGTCTTCTGCGGAGTAGGATTTTGATGCTATGTGCATGTAAGAAGATTGACTGAAGATAATAAATAAAAGAGTTGGTGGACGTAGCCCCAGGGTGGGGGTGAACCACATACATGTTGTGCTGCTATTCTTTGTGCGATGTGTTGATGTGTTTGTTTCTTTAATTGCTAAGTGCTTTGATATAGATGGATAGTTCTATTTATGCTTTGTGCTAACGATGTATATGGGTGTTAGATCTGACCTATGTGAATGTGCTTAGTGCTTGAAACTTCTATATCTAATATACCTCTCTATGATAAGTGCTTAAATACATCAATATGAATGAATGATGCGATGCTCTATTTTATCTGTGGAGTAGATAGTGGTAAAATATTGATGAACTATTTGGGTCTTCCCCTGTGCCAACAGACCCCTTGCATAGAAAGAAGGAGAGGATCTAGTTCAGTTGGTAGTTTAAGGCAGGGACACATTCACAGTTGCCAAATGATCATAATGGATCAAGAGACTGCGTAGAAACTCATGGGGGAAATTGAGAAAATTGAAGTAGTCATAGTGCAGATACCCAACAAGGCATTATATGGACTCCAAGCCAGTATATTGCAAGAAGTGAAATATAGAGCTCGAATGGACGAAACTAACTTGGAGGTGGGTAGGGGAGTCAACGAAATGTTACAAATCACATGCAACCAATTGACCTTGGAGAAAGAAGAGGAGAAAGAATGCGCGAATAAGACATAGCATGGACTAACAACAGTATACAACCACATCCCAGATAGCACACAAGCACCAGAGAGGAGCGCATAAGAAAAGATAAAAATTATTTCATAAACGATTGAGGGATATATGCAGGAAATTGAGGAGCTAAAAGAAAATCTTAATCCCATGACTCCTCCTGAGGTTCGAGAATAGAGGGAACAACAATCCGCACTCTAGATAGTGGAGATGGTGAAAGAAGCGAGGGAATTCGTAGAGGTTTTCGACAGAACTGCACATATTTGGCCCATTTTAGAAGAGGATGAAAAGGTATAATAGTTGGACCAAGAAGAGGAGGAAATCAATGCGACCATACATGAGTTAAAGTAGTGGCATAAAACAATGTGTATCAGAGAGCGCTTAAAGGGAATCTAGGAAATGAAGACTCTGGAAACAGATTTAAAGACAACGTAGATGAATAAGAAAACGAGCATGGCACATGCACATTCCAAAAGCTCAACATTACTACAGGAAGAGATAATGACGTAGATAGTCAAGGGCCATGGCGCTAACTGAAAAAGATGCGCAGATGAGGGAAAAAGGAAAGGAACTCACAAAGAAATTCCACATTTTAGAGAAGGTTGTACATGGAGCACACACTACCTAAGTGGCTTGGGATGAGCCGCATGTTAGTGTTGGGGGCATGTTGGGCACATAATTGTTTTGATAAGGAAGTCTATTTTGGGTGCAGACCTATTTTTGGAGAAGGATCTATTTTGGAAGGAAGACCTAATTTTGGATCGCACACAACAGGTGGAAAGAAAGCAACATGAAGAAAAAGAAGGAAAAATCAATGTGGAGCGCAAGAAGACAAGACTAACCGTGATAGGTTTAGGGGTTTGGAAAAGATTGTAATGACTACAAGCTGATAAAATAGTATAAATAAGGAACTAGGAGGGATAGGAAGGGGATGATAAGTGTGACTATATCATAACAGTGAGAGTTGATCACTATGATTTTGCAGGTTGTTGTTTGTAATAAGTCTTGTAGAAGAGTCGATTAAGGTAGTCTTTGAGGGTTAGGTCATAGGATGAGGAGCCCAGTGTGATCTAGTCTACCTCATAGAGGTTCTTACCCTCAATATTGATTGTATTACTGAAGATGTAATGCGTGCAACACAAGAATTTGTAGCAGAAGAAATAAAAGAGTAGAGAAGCCATATATTTGTGGATGTAGCCCCAGGAGGCGGTGAACCAAGGTAAACCTAGTTTTTTGTTTGATTGTTAATGAATGATTTACTTTTTGTTGATCATTAGCTTAAGAATTAATAGTTAAAGTAACTATAACCACATGCATGCATATGTTAAAAGATGAATAAACCATAGAAGTAATTGAATGATTAATAGGGATAATGCATAAGGAAGAAATAACATAATCACAGATCCCTACTCATTCCTAGACTGCAAACACCTGAGTATTGAAGTCACCCATAAAATCTTTCTCGGGTGAGACTGCTTTCTGTATATTGTGCGCAACGTTGACTTTTGGTTTACCAGGAGGGCCGATATTTTTTAAGGGCTTTGTTGGAAACCTGTTGAGATCCGAACCCGGGTCAACCCAATAATAAAATAATAAATAAGAACCAAAATATAGTGACCTTGATCCACTCAAAATTGAATAAGGGAATCATAGGTACACCTTGCATAGTGTTCGATGGTGAATTTTTCATAAATTTTTATGTTATTTTATGTCTAGTGTTGACCTAATCATACTTACAATTCATTATTTAACACAACATACACAAAGTTCAAGCACAATTAATAACATTCAAGCACAATCAAGCACATGTGATTGAGAATCTACAAGCAATTAAACCAGATCAACATTGGACACATCAGTCTCATTCTCAAAGAATCATCAAATTTGAAGATCAAATCAATTTTTGAATCAACAATAATCGTAACTTACAAATAGTCCTTTTGTAAGTTTACTTTTATCTTTGAAATCAAATTGAATTGTATTTACTGGAAGCATTCTCGATTGAACCCAACACCATCTAATTTTTGAGTCCAAATTCCAATTGTCATCTCTATCAATAAATTATTGTAAAATCACAAGTTTGGGTGCATTTCCGGTGGTAACTGACATCCTCAAACTTTCTGGAAGCAACTTCAAGAGTTCAAGCAAGCGTGGAAGTATAAGCAAGTGAGTTCCTGGAAAAAAAAATCGAATGAGCATGACAAGTTCAAATGAGTGAATTTAAGAAAGAAAATTTCAATTAAGAAAGTTCAAGTGAGCGTGACAATGATGGACAATCATGGAGATGGTTTCCTTATTGAAAAATTTGTTAGAAACAACTCAGAACAGTTCGATCATACTGACTAGTGAAATATTGGAAAATGTTATCATATGTTTGCAAGTCATGCAAACAAGGATTCATCTGTTGCAATCTCAATCACAACTACTGAATGATGAGTTGATAGATCTCAAAAACCAACAATTGGTGCAAGAACAACACACTCATACAACTTCAAAAGAATTTTCAAATGAAAATGAATTTATTCATGAACCTACATTTCAAGATTGTTCTTTTGAGTTTAGTGAAGAAAACCTTTCAATGATGCAACAACATGCAGTAAATCAATTTTCACAGATGTCAAAGAAACATGTTGAGAATACTCTTTCCAAGACCATCATCAGACCTTGGGAAGAAATCTACTACAACAAGCATAGAACATGACTTTGATATGACAAGGAAGTTACCTTTCATATTCCCGATTATTCCAAACCAATCAAGTTACAAAGTGTTGGATTCCTTCAAGAAGTTTCAACTTCACCTGTTTCCATTCAACATCATAATGAAAAGTGCCAACATTGCAATTGAGTTGGTCACATGGAGAATCAATGTTTTGATCTCCATCCTTGCAAGCATTGTGGCAAGCACAACCATTCTTCAGGCAAATGTCCAACACTAAAGAAACCTGCAATATTGAAGATTCACTATGAGTGGATCGATCCTTGGAAGTGGTCATCAACAACCAATCGATTATGTCAGTCTTCCCATAGAATTTAATATCGAGTAAAAACCAATACTGCAACACATAGAATTTTTGTACCTCACATAAGTGGTCCCCTTATGGCGTAGCTTTTAAGCATGGACCTCACGGGATGAGATAACATGTGGTTGTTTCCACATGCCCACTTTGTGTTGTACACAAATGGAACAAGTATGTACTCTCTTGATCCCAGAGGGGAGAGTACAATGATGTAACTCTTCTGCACCTTAAGGGGGGGATTTCAAAAATCAAGTGAAGAAGGTTCAAGAAACCACTTGAAGTTTCTCCTTTCATCTAACAAAGGGGGTATTTGATGATAGAATTGAAGATGGTTTTTAGACCAAAAGTTTCGACAACAAATATGCTATATGGGAATCAAATTTTCAAAAAGGGAAACTGCAGTTTGTAGATGAAATAATTTGGAAGAATTATGATTCAATGACTTGCAATTGAATCATACAAATGATTGGGATGTTGTTTTAGGTGTCAAAATTTGTTAATGGTCATCCAAAAACCATCAGATACATGGTATCAATTGGTCATTGGTTATCCCAAACCACAGATTTAGAGATCACTTCAGTGATACACTGATAGTAGAGTGGTGATAATACATGTTGATGAATTAGCAGAAGACATTAGATTCTTCTAGCTTAAATACTTGGAAAAATCATGGAATTTTCAAGCAATCAGGGAATGTTCATATATTGCAGTTGTTCACTTCCATATCTCATCTCTCTTCCAATTCATTTCAGATGAACCTTTTAACATCTAGATTGACAGTTTTTCAAGTATTTCTTCATTGAGGCTCATCTCAGGATTTTTAGCATGAAGAATTCGAAATGATACCAGTTTATGCTTCATTGCTACTATTATTGATCAAACTTGTGATTGAGAGGGGGAATGTTATCCTACAAATTACCTTACCAATCGCTAAGTCTAATTGTCATCTATATTTGTATTATTCATTTAGGATATTAGTAATATATCCTCGAGTGATGGATAATGAGTTAGTTAAGATTTCCTAGCCTAATCATCATGCATGATTTTAGGATCTAGAGAAAATTTCTCTATGAGGTGGAATCACCCATTGTACTATAAATATGTAACATTGATGTGAATACAAAGGAGTTGGATAACGATCATTTTTCGTCATATTGTTGTTCTTGTGTATATTTTATCAAAATCGATGCAAAGCCTAATATCTCCATTCTTCTTCCTCACTTGCACTAAGTTGGAGATCCATTGTGTGTCTTATTGGGAATGTTATTTTGGAAGCTAACAACTTATTCAATTCCTATTTGACCTCGGGTTCAAGGATGGGGTGCATCTTTCTCAGCTTTTGTTGGAATGGCTTAGTTTGAGGATTCATGGGAATGATGTGTTGTATGATATTTGTATCATATGTATTGAGGTACTCATAAGTATAGGTGAATATGTCTTTATATTCTTTGAACAATTTGATGTAGGATTGCTTTTCTTCTGGGGATAAGTTTTTTCCCAGATTAATGTTTTGAGGCATCGTATTCATCCCCAAGTTCACTACTTAAAACTGCATGTACGAACTATTGGTCGTGTAGTTGGTAACCTTTTTGAACTTATCTTGGAGATCATATAGTTTCTCTAGTCTGAACACATTCACGGGGATGTTGTTTTCCGAACCTGAGGTGCCATTTTCTTCAGCTCAGTCGGTAATATTTGAATTCACCTGCAGGTCATTCTAACCTTCATATATGATAGATTATTTTAAGGTATACTTGAGGTGTAAGAACTTTATGAGTCGGTCATTATTAAATACTCTCCAATTAACGATATTTTCAAGAATTGAAGTCCTAACAAAGTTTCAATAGAGAATGAGTCAGGCATCAATCCATATGAGGGTATTAATCTGGATGCTACATTAGCTAGCAAGGCAACATCATAGTTCAATGAACGAGGAACAAAAATAATATTGAATGCAACAAAAGATTTGATTATCTCCCAAACCTCTAACTGATAATTTTTTAAGTGAATTGAAAGAAAATGGATGGTGTTTCTTACCTGTCTTACGATGATTTTGGAATCACCAAATATCTCGATTTTTTCGGCTTTCAAATCTACTGGCTTCCTTAGTCCTTGCAATATATCTTTGTATTCAACAATATTGTTGGTGAAAGGAAACTCTAGTCTACATGTGATTAACATATTTCTTCATCTTGGGTCTTTTAGTATGCAACCAACACCTGGACCTTCTAAAGACTTGGATCCATTGAAAAATAATGTCCACATATTGGGATTCCCTTTCTTTACTTCAACTGTTGGTTTTAATTTTTCATATTTTTTTGTTTTGGTAGGGTTAGCAGAGTTAGTATGATTTTCTAATATGTCCTTAGAAACTATGTTAGGTTATACATCAGAGGGACCGTTAATATTATTCTCTATGTTACAATTAGTTTCAACAATATGGGTGTAGTGAAGAATTCCAAACTGTGTATCCATCTGAGGGTATTAATATGGATGCTACATTATCTAGCAAGTCAAAATCATAGTTCAGTGAACGAGGAACGAAACTAATATTTAATGTAACAAAATATTTGATTATCTCCCAAAGCTCTAACTGATAATTTTTTAAGTGAATTGAAAGAAAATGGATTGTCTTACGAAGATTTTGGACTCACCAAATACCTCGATTTTTTCTTCTTTCAAATCTATTGGCTTCCTTAGTCCTTGCAATAAAGCTTTGTATTCAACAATATTGTTGGTGCAAGGAAACTCTATTCTACATGCGATTAACATATTTATTCATATTGGATCTTTTAGTATGCAACCAACACCTGCACCTTCTAAAGACTTGGATCCATCAAAAAATAATTTCCACATGTCAGGATCCCCTTTCTTTATTTCAACTGTTGGTTTTAATTTTTCATTTTTTTTTATTAGGGTTAGCAGAGTTAGTATGATTTTCTAATCTGTCCTTAGAAACTATTTTAGGTTGTACATTAGAGGGACCGTTAATCTTATTCTCTATGTTATATTCAATTTCCACAATCTGGGTGTAGTGAAGGATTCCAGACTATGTATTAGATTCTGCAAGAGGTGATACTTCAACAGTGTAATTCCCAAAGAAAATCTCATATGAGTAATTCCCAAGGATTGAGTTATTAAACATTATTGTTTCATTGGGGTTGTTCATGTCCGTGACCACATGTTTCATGTATATTTCCCTATCAATATTTATTTGGTTCATCTTACCATTGTAGGGGAGCCGGATATGTGACCAATCTGTGACAAAGTAACCATTCAACATGGCCGACCAATCACGACTTAAAATCATACCATAGTTATCAAGTATGTCTACCACAATGATGTCAATGGTCTAATGAAATTTTGGGTTGGAAGACATCCTAATCAAAAAATTCTTTAGTTCCCCGATGACTTTTACTCTGGTCATATCTCACTGGATAATTAGACTGCCGAATGGTTCATTTTTGACATTAATATTTCTGGAGACCTTAAGGGGCACAACGTTAGATAAATCCTCTGAGTCTATCATACCGTCATGGACATTTGTATTAAAAATTTCAAGGGTGATAAGGAAAGGAGGGGTGGTATATCTGGATCTTTGTCCTGTTAGGGAAGCATTGGTGGCTACTTGGCTCTTAGACGGGGTGTCGTTGGTCATCGAATTGGTCTTGGTTGTTCCTCTCTTAGTTCCATCATTTTTTTCTCTTGAGTTAGTGGAAGTTTTTCCCTGTAAAGTCCAAATAAATGTTTCTTGGATTTGTGGGATTTTCATGAGTTCAAATAGGGAAATGTTTGCCTTAGTCTTTTTTAGGTCTTCTAGGAATTCATATTCCAACCTAGTTGGGGGTGTGGATGTTATATTGGGATTGTATGTTTGATCGTTCGTTTTATGGTTCAAAGGTGTGCTTCTTGGAGGATTAGGGGAATTATTTGATGGATAATATGATGTCTTGGTAGTGTAAGTGGTAGGAGTGGTGGGAATAGTAGTATTGGGGATTCCATTATAATCCTTCTTTCTAGCACTCCTGGTAGTAACAATTTTTTGTGACACATGCACTTATTTTATTTCTTCTTCATATCCACCAAAGGCAATGTCCCAAAATGAATTCAGTTGATGTTATTTAGGTTCTTGGGTTTCTTGAGATTGTTTCTGTTGTTCCTTGATCTAGGTGGATATCAGTGGCCACCTACCTTTTCCAAATGGCTCAAAATAGTTTTCTGGCCATTTTGGCAATTTACTATTTTTAGCAGGTTTTAACTTCTGGGGCCATTTTGAGGGTCCAAATGAAGGTTTTTCGAGATAGNAGATGTGTAGGAAATTGGAACTTAGTTCCATTACTCTCGGCTCATCATTATTATATCCTTGGCAGGATGGCAGGAGCCAAATTTTTCATCCTTCTTGGATAGGAAAGGAAAGTGTTGTGCTGTTAGATATGAGTCCCTCTAGCAGGCCAAGGACAATAAAAATCAACAGGAAAATAACACATTATTTGTGATGTTGCTGGAAGAAATACAACAATGCACAACCAATTTATGATGCATTCATGTGGAGGTAGTACAAGAAACTGAAGGGATAGCCAGGTTCAAGGCATCCATGCATCACATGTGGATCTAGGCCACAAGGGATCCAAATAAGTCATGGCTAGAGATGCAATATTGCATCACCAAGGAAGAAATTGATTGGGTAATCAGAGACTGGACATCGTAGTGGAAGATGCTAGTATTTAAACTAGCAACAAAAGTAGCCACGAAACAATCCACCAAGCCCAAGGAAATTATTGAAGCAAGTTCCTCAAAAAAAACAAACAGTCCAGTTGATAACACTAGAAAGGCTGCAATGTGGAATTAATCGTCAGGAAGCAGTGTGATACCTAAAAGACCAAGGAGGAAAACAAAAGTGACAAGGACATACATCTAGAAATATACCATAAAGGGGGATACATCACAGGCTAGTGAAGAAATGTTACTGGTTACAACAAGTAGGGCACAACCCTCACAAAAAAAAAGGAAGCTAGTGTAGGTAGAAGAGGCATGCAAAAAGAGGAAGTATATAATGGAAGACCCAGTCATCACCCTGATAGAGGATGATGCTGATTTAGTTGCAGACAAGGTCCAAGACAGGGGGAAAAAGGTGGTCTGTATTGTAGAGGAACAAAGAGAAGAGATCATGGACAATCTCATAGAAGTCCATGAAACTCTACAACATTTACAGAGTCAAGTAGTACCATAGGTCACAATGTAGTGACAAGAAAAGACATAATGACCCTGTTGGCCCTTGACCAAGTTTTGGGAGATCCTTAGTCAATTTGACCTATTTTTGGACTTTGATAGCCTGTCGAAGGCAGAGTGTAAGACAAAGTAGAGATCACAGGATCTCGACCCCTTTTTGGGTCCTTTTTCGGATTTGGGATTATGTAACGGGTATGGGGATCTCAGCCCATGGGTTTACCCATGTTTAGGCCTATCTTGTAAATTATAAATAGATGTCTAGGCAATGTAAGGAAAGGCATACATACATACATACACATATATATATATATATGTGTGTGTGTGTGATTTTGGCTAAGTGTTAAGTATGGATTGTAGATACTTTGTCCATACTGTGTAAGACTTGCAGAGCTACATGCAAGTAATTGTAAGAAGGTTTGGTGTTGTACCCTAACCCAAAGAAGGAGGATCTGGCAGAGTGCGCACAGATCTCCTGTCTTCTGCGGAGTAGGATTTTGATGCTATGTGCATGTAAGAAGATTGACTGAAGATAATAAATAAAAGAGTTGGTGGACGTAGCCCCAGGGTGGGGGTGAACCACATACATGTTGTGCTGCTATTCTTTGTGCGATGTGTTGATGTGTTTGTTTCTTTAATTGCTAAGTGCTTTGATATAGATGGATAGTTCTATTTATGCTTTGTGCTAACGATGTATATGGGTGTTAGATCTGACCTATGTGAATGTGCTTAGTGCTTGAAACTTCTATATCTAATATACCTCTCTATGATAAGTGCTTAAATACATCAATATGAATGAATGATGCGATGCTCTATTTTATCTGTGGAGTAGATAGTGGTAAAATATTGATGAACTATTTGGGTCTTCCCCTGTGCCAACAGACCCCTTGCATAGAAAGAAGGAGAGGATCTAGTTCAGTTGGTAGTTTAAGGCAGGGACACATTCACAGTTGCCAAATGATCATAATGGATCAAGAGACTGCGTAGAAACTCATGGGGGAAATTGAGAAAATTGAAGTAGTCATAGTGCAGATACCCAACAAGGCATTATATGGACTCCAAGCCAGTATATTGCAAGAAGTGAAATATAGAGCTCGAATGGACGAAACTAACTTGGAGGTGGGTAGGGGAGTCAACGAAATGTTACAAATCACATGCAACCAATTGACCTTGGAGAAAGAAGAGGAGAAAGAATGCGCGAATAAGACATAGCATGGACTAACAACAGTATACAACCACATCCCAGATAGCACACAAGCACCAGAGAGGAGCGCATAAGAAAAGATAAAAATTATTTCATAAACGATTGAGGGATATATGCAGGAAATTGAGGAGCTAAAAGAAAATCTTAATCCCATGACTCCTCCTGAGGTTCGAGAATAGAGGGAACAACAATCCGCACTCTAGATAGTGGAGATGGTGAAAGAAGCGAGGGAATTCGTAGAGGTTTTCGACAGAACTGCACATATTTGGCCCATTTTAGAAGAGGATGAAAAGGTATAATAGTTGGACCAAGAAGAGGAGGAAATCAATGCGACCATACATGAGTTAAAGTAGTGGCATAAAACAATGTGTATCAGAGAGCGCTTAAAGGGAATCTAGGAAATGAAGACTCTGGAAACAGATTTAAAGACAACGTAGATGAATAAGAAAACGAGCATGGCACATGCACATTCCAAAAGCTCAACATTACTACAGGAAGAGATAATGACGTAGATAGTCAAGGGCCATGGCGCTAACTGAAAAAGATGCGCAGATGAGGGAAAAAGGAAAGGAACTCACAAAGAAATTCCACATTTTAGAGAAGGTTGTACATGGAGCACACACTACCTAAGTGGCTTGGGATGAGCCGCATGTTAGTGTTGGGGGCATGTTGGGCACATAATTGTTTTGATAAGGAAGTCTATTTTGGGTGCAGACCTATTTTTGGAGAAGGATCTATTTTGGAAGGAAGACCTAATTTTGGATCGCACACAACAGGTGGAAAGAAAGCAACATGAAGAAAAAGAAGGAAAAATCAATGTGGAGCGCAAGAAGACAAGACTAACCGTGATAGGTTTAGGGGTTTGGAAAAGATTGTAATGACTACAAGCTGATAAAATAGTATAAATAAGGAACTAGGAGGGATAGGAAGGGGATGATAAGTGTGACTATATCATAACAGTGAGAGTTGATCACTATGATTTTGCAGGTTGTTGTTTGTAATAAGTCTTGTAGAAGAGTCGATTAAGGTAGTCTTTGAGGGTTAGGTCATAGGATGAGGAGCCCAGTGTGATCTAGTCTACCTCATAGAGGTTCTTACCCTCAATATTGATTGTATTACTGAAGATGTAATGCGTGCAACACAAGAATTTGTAGCAGAAGAAATAAAAGAGTAGAGAAGCCATATATTTGTGGATGTAGCCCCAGGAGGCGGTGAACCAAGGTAAACCTAGTTTTTTGTTTGATTGTTAATGAATGATTTACTTTTTGTTGATCATTAGCTTAAGAATTAATAGTTAAAGTAACTATAACCACATGCATGCATATGTTAAAAGATGAATAAACCATAGAAGTAATTGAATGATTAATAGGGATAATGCATAAGGAAGAAATAACATAATCACAGATCCCTACTCATTCCTAGACTGCAAACACCTGAGTATTGAAGTCACCCATAAAATCTTTCTCGGGTGAGACTGCTTTCTGTATATTGTGCGCAACGTTGACTTTTGGTTTACCAGGAGGGCCGATATTTTTTAAGGGCTTTGTTGGAAACCTGTTGAGATCCGAACCCGGGTCAACCCAATAATAAAATAATAAATAAGAACCAAAATATAGTGACCTTGATCCACTCAAAATTGAATAAGGGAATCATAGGTACACCTTGCATAGTGTTCGATGGTGAATTTTTCATAAATTTTTATGTTATTTTATGTCTAGTGTTGACCTAATCATACTTACAATTCATTATTTAACACAACATACACAAAGTTCAAGCACAATTAATAACATTCAAGCACAATCAAGCACATGTGATTGAGAATCTACAAGCAATTAAACCAGATCAACATTGGACACATCAGTCTCATTCTCAAAGAATCATCAAATTTGAAGATCAAATCAATTTTTGAATCAACAATAATCGTAACTTACAAATAGTCCTTTTGTAAGTTTACTTTTATCTTTGAAATCAAATTGAATTGTATTTACTGGAAGCATTCTCGATTGAACCCAACACCATCTAATTTTTGAGTCCAAATTCCAATTGTCATCTCTATCAATAAATTATTGTAAAATCACAAGTTTGGGTGCATTTCCGGTGGTAACTGACATCCTCAAACTTTCTGGAAGCAACTTCAAGAGTTCAAGCAAGCGTGGAAGTATAAGCAAGTGAGTTCCTGGAAAAAAAAATCGAATGAGCATGACAAGTTCAAATGAGTGAATTTAAGAAAGAAAATTTCAATTAAGAAAGTTCAAGTGAGCGTGACAATGATGGACAATCATGGAGATGGTTTCCTTATTGAAAAATTTGTTAGAAACAACTCAGAACAGTTCGATCATACTGACTAGTGAAATATTGGAAAATGTTATCATATGTTTGCAAGTCATGCAAACAAGGATTCATCTGTTGCAATCTCAATCACAACTACTGAATGATGAGTTGATAGATCTCAAAAACCAACAATTGGTGCAAGAACAACACACTCATACAACTTCAAAAGAATTTTCAAATGAAAATGAATTTATTCATGAACCTACATTTCAAGATTGTTCTTTTGAGTTTAGTGAAGAAAACCTTTCAATGATGCAACAACATGCAGTAAATCAATTTTCACAGATGTCAAAGAAACATGTTGAGAATACTCTTTCCAAGACCATCATCAGACCTTGGGAAGAAATCTACTACAACAAGCATAGAACATGACTTTGATATGACAAGGAAGTTACCTTTCATATTCCCGATTATTCCAAACCAATCAAGTTACAAAGTGTTGGATTCCTTCAAGAAGTTTCAACTTCACCTGTTTCCATTCAACATCATAATGAAAAGTGCCAACATTGCAATTGAGTTGGTCACATGGAGAATCAATGTTTTGATCTCCATCCTTGCAAGCATTGTGGCAAGCACAACCATTCTTCAGGCAAATGTCCAACACTAAAGAAACCTGCAATATTGAAGATTCACTATGAGTGGATCGATCCTTGGAAGTGGTCATCAACAACCAATCGATTATGTCAGTCTTCCCATAGAATTTAATATCGAGTAAAAACCAATACTGCAACACATAGAATTTTTGTACCTCACATAAGTGGTCCCCTTATGGCGTAGCTTTTAAGCATGGACCTCACGGGATGAGATAACATGTGGTTGTTTCCACATGCCCACTTTGTGTTGTACACAAATGGAACAAGTATGTACTCTCTTGATCCCAGAGGGGAGAGTACAATGATGTAACTCTTCTGCACCTTAAGGGGGGGATTTCAAAAATCAAGTGAAGAAGGTTCAAGAAACCACTTGAAGTTTCTCCTTTCATCTAACAAAGGGGGTATTTGATGATAGAATTGAAGATGGTTTTTAGACCAAAAGTTTCGACAACAAATATGCTATATGGGAATCAAATTTTCAAAAAGGGAAACTGCAGTTTGTAGATGAAATAATTTGGAAGAATTATGATTCAATGACTTGCAATTGAATCATACAAATGATTGGGATGTTGTTTTAGGTGTCAAAATTTGTTAATGGTCATCCAAAAACCATCAGATACATGGTATCAATTGGTCATTGGTTATCCCAAACCACAGATTTAGAGATCACTTCAGTGATACACTGATAGTAGAGTGGTGATAATACATGTTGATGAATTAGCAGAAGACATTAGATTCTTCTAGCTTAAATACTTGGAAAAATCATGGAATTTTCAAGCAATCAGGGAATGTTCATATATTGCAGTTGTTCACTTCCATATCTCATCTCTCTTCCAATTCATTTCAGATGAACCTTTTAACATCTAGATTGACAGTTTTTCAAGTATTTCTTCATTGAGGCTCATCTCAGGATTTTTAGCATGAAGAATTCGAAATGATACCAGTTTATGCTTCATTGCTACTATTATTGATCAAACTTGTGATTGAGAGGGGGAATGTTATCCTACAAATTACCTTACCAATCGCTAAGTCTAATTGTCATCTATATTTGTATTATTCATTTAGGATATTAGTAATATATCCTCGAGTGATGGATAATGAGTTAGTTAAGATTTCCTAGCCTAATCATCATGCATGATTTTAGGATCTAGAGAAAATTTCTCTATGAGGTGGAATCACCCATTGTACTATAAATATGTAACATTGATGTGAATACAAAGGAGTTGGATAACGATCATTTTTCGTCATATTGTTGTTCTTGTGTATATTTTATCAAAATCGATGCAAAGCCTAATATCTCCATTCTTCTTCCTCACTTGCACTAAGTTGGAGATCCATTGTGTGTCTTATTGGGAATGTTATTTTGGAAGCTAACAACTTATTCAATTCCTATTTGACCTCGGGTTCAAGGATGGGGTGCATCTTTCTCAGCTTTTGTTGGAATGGCTTAGTTTGAGGATTCATGGGAATGATGTGTTGTATGATATTTGTATCATATGTATTGAGGTACTCATAAGTATAGGTGAATATGTCTTTATATTCTTTGAACAATTTGATGTAGGATTGCTTTTCTTCTGGGGATAAGTTTTTTCCCAGATTAATGTTTTGAGGCATCGTATTCATCCCCAAGTTCACTACTTAAAACTGCATGTACGAACTATTGGTCGTGTAGTTGGTAACCTTTTTGAACTTATCTTGGAGATCATATAGTTTCTCTAGTCTGAACACATTCACGGGGATGTTGTTTTCCGAACCTGAGGTGCCATTTTCTTCAGCTCAGTCGGTAATATTTGAATTCACCTGCAGGTCATTCTAACCTTCATATATGATAGATTATTTTAAGGTATACTTGAGGTGTAAGAACTTTATGAGTCGGTCATTATTAAATACTCTCCAATTAACGATATTTTCAAGAATTGAAGTCCTAACAAAGTTTCAATAGAGAATGAGTCAGGCATCAATCCATATGAGGGTATTAATCTGGATGCTACATTAGCTAGCAAGGCAACATCATAGTTCAATGAACGAGGAACAAAAATAATATTGAATGCAACAAAAGATTTGATTATCTCCCAAACCTCTAACTGATAATTTTTTAAGTGAATTGAAAGAAAATGGATGGTGTTTCTTACCTGTCTTACGATGATTTTGGAATCACCAAATATCTCGATTTTTTCGGCTTTCAAATCTACTGGCTTCCTTAGTCCTTGCAATATATCTTTGTATTCAACAATATTGTTGGTGAAAGGAAACTCTAGTCTACATGTGATTAACATATTTCTTCATCTTGGGTCTTTTAGTATGCAACCAACACCTGGACCTTCTAAAGACTTGGATCCATTGAAAAATAATGTCCACATATTGGGATTCCCTTTCTTTACTTCAACTGTTGGTTTTAATTTTTCATATTTTTTTGTTTTGGTAGGGTTAGCAGAGTTAGTATGATTTTCTAATATGTCCTTAGAAACTATGTTAGGTTATACATCAGAGGGACCGTTAATATTATTCTCTATGTTACAATTAGTTTCAACAATATGGGTGTAGTGAAGAATTCCAAACTGTGTATCCATCTGAGGGTATTAATATGGATGCTACATTATCTAGCAAGTCAAAATCATAGTTCAGTGAACGAGGAACGAAACTAATATTTAATGTAACAAAATATTTGATTATCTCCCAAAGCTCTAACTGATAATTTTTTAAGTGAATTGAAAGAAAATGGATTGTCTTACGAAGATTTTGGACTCACCAAATACCTCGATTTTTTCTTCTTTCAAATCTATTGGCTTCCTTAGTCCTTGCAATAAAGCTTTGTATTCAACAATATTGTTGGTGCAAGGAAACTCTATTCTACATGCGATTAACATATTTATTCATATTGGATCTTTTAGTATGCAACCAACACCTGCACCTTCTAAAGACTTGGATCCATCAAAAAATAATTTCCACATGTCAGGATCCCCTTTCTTTATTTCAACTGTTGGTTTTAATTTTTCATTTTTTTTTATTAGGGTTAGCAGAGTTAGTATGATTTTCTAATCTGTCCTTAGAAACTATTTTAGGTTGTACATTAGAGGGACCGTTAATCTTATTCTCTATGTTATATTCAATTTCCACAATCTGGGTGTAGTGAAGGATTCCAGACTATGTATTAGATTCTGCAAGAGGTGATACTTCAACAGTGTAATTCCCAAAGAAAATCTCATATGAGTAATTCCCAAGGATTGAGTTATTAAACATTATTGTTTCATTGGGGTTGTTCATGTCCGTGACCACATGTTTCATGTATATTTCCCTATCAATATTTATTTGGTTCATCTTACCATTGTAGGGGAGCCGGATATGTGACCAATCTGTGACAAAGTAACCATTCAACATGGCCGACCAATCACGACTTAAAATCATACCATAGTTATCAAGTATGTCTACCACAATGATGTCAATGGTCTAATGAAATTTTGGGTTGGAAGACATCCTAATCAAAAAATTCTTTAGTTCCCCGATGACTTTTACTCTGGTCATATCTCACTGGATAATTAGAATGCCGAATGGTTCATTTTTGAAATTAATATTTTTGGAGACCTTAAGGGGCACAACGTTAGATAAATCCCCTGAGTCTATCATACCGTCATGGACATTTGTATTAAAAATTTCAAGGGTGATACGGAAAGGAGGGGTGGTATATCTGGATCTTTGTCCTGTTAGGGAAGCATTGGTGGCTACTTGTCTCTTAGACGGGGTGTCGTTGGTCATCGAATTGGTCTTGGTTGTTCCTCTCTTAGTTCCATCATTTTTTTCTCTTGAGTTAGTGGAAGTTTTTCCCTGTAAAGTCCAAACAAATGTTTCTTGGATTTGTGGGATTTTCATGAGTTCAAATTGGGAAATGTTTTCCTTAGTCTTTTTTAGGTCTTCTAGGAATTCATATTCCAACCTAGTTGGGGGTGTGGATGTTATATTGGGATTGTATGTTTGATCGTTCGTTTTATGGTTCAAAGGTGTGCTTCTTGGAGGATTAGGGGAATTATTTGATGGATAATATGATGTCTTGGTAGTGTAAGTGGTAGGAGTGGTGGGAATAGTAGTATTGGGGATTCCATTATAATCCTTCTTTCTAGCACTCCTGGTAGTAACAATTTTTTGTGACACATGCACTTATTTTATTTCTTCTTCATATCCACCAAAGGCAATGTCCCAAAATGAATTCAGTTGATGTTATTTAGGTTCTTGGGTTTCTTGATATTGTTTCTGTTGTTCCTTGATCTAGGTGGATATCAGTGGCCACCCACCTTTTCCAAATGGCTCAAAATAGTTTTCTGGCCATTTTGGCAATTTACTATTTTTAGCAGGTTTTAACTTCTGGGGCCATTTTGNCAAATAGATGCAGATGCCCTAGATAAATGGTTAAATCTGCTAGAAGGTTATTTCTCTGTTCATAATTTTTCAGACAAGGAAAAGATCACCTTCGTACTCCTTAAGGCTCTCCCCCGTGTCAAACATTGGTGGGAAACTTACTGGGAGTAGAGTTCCATAGAATATTCTGGAATATATGGGGTCGAGCCCACTTGGAAATTTTTTGTGGATGCGGTAAAGGAACAGTACTACCCTGTTGGCAACTATGAGGACCAGTACATGAGATGGACCACACTATGGCAAGAGAAGGGCCAATCAGTTCCAAGGTTCACCAATAGCTTCCATACCTTGCACACCAAGCTGGGTATCAAAGACTCTGAACGACATTTGGTTCTGAAATACCATGGGGCTCTACACAGATACATCCAAACTGAAATGGATTTTCTGGACATCTCATCACTCAGTGCTGCCTATCGATATGTTGTTAAAATAGAGCAGAAATTTAAGCACCAGAACAAACGGGATCTCGGGTCTGCAAATACACAACAACCAAAGTATGACAAAGACAACCCTAACAAACAGTCTCTCGAAAACCAGTCCAAGCCACAGGAAAAGAAGGGACACGGGAAAACAAAGAAGGACACCGGAAAATGGTGCGATTTCCACAAAATCCCCTGGCACAACACCAACAAATGTCGCTCAAAACAGTCATTGGTGGTCGAGATCAAAGACAAGGAGTCGAACCCTGATTCAAAATCTGATTCTGAAAATACTAGTAAAAGACAGATCATCGATGCAGACCCCACTGCTATTGTCGCGACCGCAACAATTCAACCAGAAGAACCAACAGATCCAGAAGAGGGGGGATTCCTTTTTCATTCACAGATGTGGATGAAGGGGACCCTGTTGCATTTTATTGTTGATATCGGAAGCCAGAAGAACCTCATCTCAACAGAGGTTGTCAAACAGTTGGGATTGTCGACAACACCACACCAGCAACCATACAGCATTGGGTGGCTTCGCCAAGGACAAGATATTCGTGTCAGCCAGCAATGTCGATTGTCATACAGCATCCAACCCTTCAAGGATGAGGTATTATGTGATGTTGCCCCACTCGATGTCTGTGATGTGCTCTTGGGCCAACCATATATGTGGAGATGCCATGTTGTTTATGAGTCTCAACCCCGTAGTGTCATTGTTACTTTGGGGGGTCATCTCTACAGAATACCAGAGGTAGTTCCGACTATTTTTCAACCTAAAAAGAGTCACAAGGTAGTATCTCATACTAAAAAATTCATCTTCTCCATAATCTGTTCAAAGGGTGAACAGAAGGATACTGCAGCCACCATAGCTTCGGCCAAAGAACCTTCTATCCAACAGAAGCAAGTCAACAAGGTTGCAGAAAAGCACAAAGATTCTTTATGCACACAGTCATCTAAAATATCCAGACTGGTTAAAAAGGTCCAAACCTTCCATCCACAGGTTCGTGACAGATTTCCACAAACTAAGCAGTGCGACTTCTCCAGCAAGACAAGCAGCTCACCAAGATGCAGATTCAACAAATGCTTTTCCCTCTCCCCCAGGAACTCAACGCANATGACATTTGGTTCTGAAATACCGTGGGGCTCTACATAGATACATCCAAACTGAAATGGATTTTCTGGACATCTCATCACTCGGTGTTGCCTATCGATATGTTGTTAAAATTGAGAAGAAATTTAAGCACCAGAACAAATGGGAGTTCGGGTCTACAAATCCACAACAACCAAAGTATGACAAAGACAACCCTAACAAACAGTCTCCCAAAAACCAGTCCAAGCCACGGGAAAATAAGGGTCATGGGAAGACAAAGAAGGACACTAGAAAATGGTGTGATTTCCACAAAATCCCCTGGCACAACACCGACGAATGTCGCTCAAAACAGTCATTGGTGGCTGAGATCAAAGACAAGGATCTGAACCTTGATTCAGAATATGATTCTAATAATACTAGTAAAAGACATATCATCGACGCAGACCCCACTGCTATTGTCGCGACTGCAACAATTCAACCAAAAGAACCAACAGATCTAGAAGAGGGGGAGCAACTTTTTCATTCACAGATGTGGGTGAAGGGGACCCCACTACATTTTATTGTTGATAGCGAAAGCCAAAAGAACCTCATCTCAGCAGAGGTCGTCAGACAGTTGGGATTGTCGACAACACCACACCTGCAACCATACAACATTGGGTGGCTTCACCAAGGAAAAGATCTTCGTGTCAGCCAACAGTGTCAATTGTCATATGGAATTCAACCCTTCAAGGATGAGGTATTATGTGATGTTTCCCCACTCGATGTCTGTGATGTGCTTTTGGGCCAACCATATATGTGGAGATGCCATGTTTTTTATGAGTCTCGACCCCGTAGTGTCATTGTTACTTTGGGGGGTCATCTCTACAGAATACCAGAGGTAGTTCCGACTACTGTTCAACCTAAAAAGTGTCGCAAGGTAGTATCTCATACTACAAAATTCATCTTCTCCACAATCTGTTCAAAGGGTGAACAGAAGGATACTGCAGCCACCACAGCTTTGGCCAAAGCACCTTCTATCCAGCAGAAGCAGGTTGACAAGGTTGCAGCAAAGCACGAAGATTCCTTATGCACACAGTCATCTAAAATAGCTAGACTATTTAAAAAGGTCCAAACCTTCCAGCCACAGGTTTGTGACATATTTCCACAAACTAAGCAGCGCGACTTCTCCAGCAAGACAAGCAGCTCACCAAGATGCAGATTCAACAAATGATTTTCCCTCTCCCCCAGGAACTCAATGCAATAGAGACCATTTCTTCCTAAGGAGGGAGGATTGATCCAGGTGGATATTAGTGGCCACCCACCTTTTCCAAATGGCTCAAAACATTTTTCTGGCCATTTTGGCAATTTACTATTTTTAGTAGGTTTTAACTTCCGGGGCCATTTTGAGGGTCCAAGTGAAGGTTTTTTGAGATTGAGGTTCTCAATGATATTTGAAGGCATAATTGATCCCCCAAAATGAATCTCCTTGACAATACCTTTCCAACGAGCTATCACACTCCTAAAACGAAGATCGTATGCAAAAGTTACGACCCCGGGAAGTTGATGTACTCACTTACCCAAACGGGGCCCACATGACTTTTGG
>JZKD02S0111457.1:0-24470 GCA_000966675.3 Picea glauca
CTACTCCCTCTATCTTGTAACATTTGTCATCCCCAAGCTCAACATGCTCTGCAAAATATTTTGTCTCGAAATCTTAGAGGATCTCCTTGTACCCTGCCATGTTCTTTGATGCACCAAGTTTTTGGCCTCGTGAAAACTGAACTGGATAAGGCAGAAACCAAGTAATATTATTGTCTATTTTCTTTCTCATTAGAAGGACTTTTCTGATTTATTTTGGATTCATCATCCTCAACAGTTGAGGCATGATGTTTCCCTTTCCTTGGATATTTCTTTCTAAACCAACAATCTTTAGCAAAATGACCCAACTTATTAAAACTAAAGCATTAAATCTTAGTATCAATATTCATTCCTTTGAATGTACCTTTTGTGTTTGGCTTCCTCTGAGAGCCTTTATGGAAAGTGCCTTTCTTCTTTCCCTTGAATCTTGATGCTAAAGATGACTGCTCTTCTTTTGTTGGCTCGCTCCTGGTAACTGTGTGACTCTCCTCCTGGAGGAAATCATGCCATAACCTCTCATACATGGGTTGAATCTCTCTCCCACTTACATTGGATAAGAAGGTCTCCCATGAAGAAGGAAGATCGTAAAAAATGGCCTGCACTAAATCATCATCGTCCACTGTCATCCTTGTGACCAAAAGTTGATCTCTGATCTGGGCTATCCTAGAACAAAAAGATGCCACTGATTCAACTTTCTCCATCTTCAAATACTTAAGATTGTTCTTAAGTGTGCTCTTCTGACTTAGAGCCTACTTCTCATACAGATTCACCAAGGTATCCATACAATCCTTGGCAGTCATTAACGAAGTCATTGTAGGCATTATACTATCTTTGACTGAGTCAAAGATGATTCTCTTGGCCTTTTATTGACTCTTCCTCAAGGCCACTATTCCTGCATTATTTGTGGGTTCCTCCACCATTGTGGTCACATACTGGTCAAGATCATGCTCTTGCAAGATATTTGTTATCCAGATCTTCCACACATTGAAGTTGGTAGGTCCTTTGAGCTTATCCTCGACCATGAATAAAATGGAGGATGCCATGGACTTCACACTGGAAACTTAATCAAGCTAGCTTGGATCTGTGTGTACCTTCTACTACACTTCAACACGTTTAACACACCCTAAGCTATGATACCATGTCAAATTATGAGCTTGATTTCTTATGTGGATTAATTCTCTTATTTTCTTCAACGCTTTGATTCCAGCTTAATACACTTCAACCATACCAAATCATAACCGAATAGAAATAACTGTGTAGATAAGTAAGCAAGCACATCAACACCACATATACCCTGGGGAAAAACTTTACGAAGAGAAAAACCCCAGAAAACGATATTCCTTTATTGCATTAATAATGTAATATCACTTACAAATATCCACCATGAATGTTCCACTCTTAAAGAGCTTGCCAAGATGACTCTGACATGAAAAAGACCTAAGAGACCTTGCTGAATTAGACCTCTGATATGTTTCGTCTATTGTTGATATACAACACTGATATGCTGCTGATATATGCCTCTGATATGCAACCTATATTGTTGATATACATCACTCATATGCTGCTTTGGTATGTTGCCTCTTTATCAGTGATATGCTCCTCTATTGCTTCTCCCTTAACCTGCATATCAAAACTGTATTGAAGAGAGGGGTTGACCTCTGCCTATATAGGTTGAAGAGGAGAAGAGGAGAGACTCGAAATAGTAACACGTTTTCATGCTTTAATCATAACTCAACTTCATACTTTAGTTCAAACTTAGAACTAGAATTGAGACTAGTATAATTTAGTTTGAAAATAGAACGAGACTTGAGACTTCAGTTACAACTCAACATTACACTTTAGTTCAAAAATAGAACTAGAATTGAGACTGGTATACTTTAGTTCGAAAATGGAACTAGACTTGAGACTTCATTTACAACTCAGCATTACACTTTAGTTTAAAAATAGAACTAGACTTGAGACTTTAGTTACAACTCAACATTACACTTTAGTTCAAAAAAAGAACTAGACTTGAGACTTTAGTTACAACTCAACATTACACTTTAGTTCAAAAATAGAACTATACTTGAGACTTCAGTTACAACTCAACATTACACTTTAGTTCAAAATAATAACTAGGCTTGAGATTTCAGTTACAACTCGACTCTTTACAAGGCAATTCAAAATTCTCTTCATGGTGGATAATGTTACATGTGCCAATGCACTAAATCAATACATTTATATCATTTTCAATATTAGGAATATCGTTTGTTTCTATCTCATAGGAATTTTATATTCAACCTCAATTTTTCTAGATGCACTAGACTCACATAGCATCTCGTTCATCCTAACTTTTGGTTTGAATCACAAAGGTTGTATGTTCCCCCTGGCTTTTGTCAATACCTCACAAGACTGGTTGATTCTACAAATCTCCCTAGCTAGCCTTAGGGTGGCCCATATGGCCTCTCATTGGAGAATGACTGTCGATGCTGCCAAATTTAACAAGAAGCAGTAGGGAAGCAACAATAGAAGCAAAGCGGAGGAGCAGATGGACAAATCCACATAAAAGATTGGGACCCTGAAGGATCTAAACAACTGCAACGAAGCCATGACCAAGAGCTCATGATTTTTGCAGTGTGGGAGTATGATGCAAAAGCATCACTCCACATCATCAAGTACTAGAAATCCAACACATTAGTGCACTTGGAGGGAGTGGATCCCAAAGAAGGACATGCTAGTCCTTCCAAATATCAGTTTGAATTTAAAATTTAAAATTCAAAATTTAATGTAATTAAATGTTTGGAAGCACATGAAGGTCGGGCCCATATGCTTGATAGGATGAGTTATTGTAATGCATAGATTCACCTTTAATGGATGACAACAATTAGATTTAGATACGATTCGGATTTGATAGGAGTTAGTTTCCTTTAATGAGGTAGTTGGAGGGAAGGCTCGGGGAGCCCCTCTTTTGTAAAAGATCAATGTATCAAAATTCATTAGCATTATCCAAGTAGAAAAATGAGAGCATTAGAGAGCTCAAGAGAGGAGAGGAGAGGAAGCTTTGAAGACTTTGTTGCAATCCATCCTTTGTAAACATTTGTATAGACATTCATAATTCAATGAAAAGAGCATTTTTCATGCACGAGAGGTTTCTGTGTATGTTTATCTGTTTTCTGAATGTGCTTTTTGTGTTTACTTTATTTTATACGAATGCTTTTAGTTCATATATGAATGGTTCTTGTTGCAGGAGTAGATAGAATTACCTATCTGTAATTTTGAGTGTTCTGGTCTCTTAGGCTTGTGCAAGGAGTGCACACCAGAGTTACAAAAAACTTTGTGAAGCCAATGCAAGGAGTGTGTTTTGAACTTTGTTTTGAGTTCAAGGAAGAGCGTTCCAGGTGGGAACACCAAAGAAATTCCTTAAGCTGAGAAGGGAAACGTGTGCAAATATTACACATATCAGAGTTACTGAATACTCTGAGGGATAAGGCTCTATAGGGAGTGCATAGAGAGAGCACAAGCAGTGCGTAGAAATATTTTCTAAAATCTTTAAGTCCGAGCTCAGGAGGAAGAACATCGAGGAGCTAGGAGGGCACAATATTTATTTTTAAGTAGAAAAATGGTCAATACCCTTAGATATTAACACAAGTTCAAAGCTCAAGAGAGATAGTGCACTTGTGCACATAGTCTCTGCAAAGAGTACAGAAGGCTAAAAACAGTCCAAGTCTCAGATTGTGGGAGAAATCCAAGTGTGTGCCAGGGTTGAAGTCCCTTGAATTTAACCAAATCTCAGGAGGAGTAGTGTTTTCTTTGCAAAGTGAAAGCCAAGGCCAAGAGGCCAGTCTGTGTAATACCCCTAGGATGAACCCAAAATTGTAAATGAAAATGTACTTAAGCTGGTGAGATGTTTTATATCATTTTTTGCATGCACCTTCCATGGTATAATGCACACATGTACTGCGCGCTAAAATGATGAAGTGTGCACATTCCAAGATACTGCATATAGAAAATTTAAGTGTGCACGATTTTGAGGCCAGAGAGCCTTTTGTGTATATGTTGTATTTTATAGGATGGTGAGCCACTTATTATAAGATAGGAGGCTTATGTGTTGAATTAGGCCGAAGAGCCTAGATGCTAAAGGCCAACGAGCCTATTTTTGTAAGAGCCTATTTTTGTAAATACTCATATCGTTAATATAATACATCACTGTGTGTAGACCGAACACGATAAAAGAGTATGGGGGACTAAACTCCACTAGTTATGGAAATGGGGGTGATAAAATTTAAGGATAAGGGGCTAATTTAGGGAGCTTAAGCCAAAAAGGAATATTATATTATAGATAATTATTTTATCCTAAAGTTCTAAGGATGGGGACAAGTGGACCAAAGTAGCTTTCAACATGACAAGTGTCAAGTTGGGAACATGCATACATATAGTTTGGACTTAGTTCATTTTGGGGGTCATCCATTCATTCATTGATTCCATCATCATTCACTCAATCATTGAGTTTTCATTCGTACATTTATGTTACTATCATTATATCTGTACCTAGTTAGCTTAGGGGATGGATTGCAGAAGCGGGTTGTCAGGCCCGTGGGATATTGAAGAGGCAGGGTGTCAGGCCCATGCACAATTTATCTCTAGGTGAGAGAATTGCTAGGAATTGATTTCCTGAAGGTGTCAAACTACAACTACAGGGCTTTGAGACTTCCTATCCGGCCTGTTGCTGAAGCCCCAGAAAGCAAGTGGTGCAGCTGAGGGACTGTTGAGCAGAGAAGGGGCACACTTCTTGGGGTGGGACATGCATGTGGGGAATGAGGGATTGTAGGCTATTATTTTGAGTTAGCACCTGTGACAGAGTCTTTCCTGTTGTCTGAGATACATCAACCTAGTTAGGAATTCCTTTACCCAGGTGGAGTTTAGTCCCAACTTGGGGGTGACCCACTCTTGAGGGTGATGAGCAGCACGGTCTAAGGATGGGAGGTTCGTGGAAGGTATGCACGCAGTTGGTGATATTCTTACCAAGATAAGTGTCAATTGTGTATTAATTCACATGCTGCATTATTATTTATGTGTTTATTTGTATGGGTTTTTCCTGTGCACGGTTTATACCCGTCTTTATATTTATGGGTATTTCCTGTCTATGCTGCATGTATATGTTTACTATTCTTTCCATATGAATTTGTGAATTTAAAGATTGTATTTGTCTATTTTAAGTTTTATATATAAAGTTTCACAAGAGTTTCTATGTGTATATGTTTTAATTTGCATGCAGTTTAAATTTTTTTACGCGGCATAGCCCAGTTGGATGTTGGGGATGTTACAATATGGTATCAGAGCATGGAATATTTTTGGTGGCATGACCCAGACTAGGTGGTCGGGTTTGTTACATTTTGTCTGGAGAAAGCTCAAAGGACGAGCCTTTGAAATATTTTCAAAAATTTCCTTTATTGAAAGTAAAGTGAAATAGGTGAAGAGGAAGAGCTACAGGAGCCATTGGATTAGAAGTGGGAATAGATATGGATCGATAAATTCAGTCCCGACTCAAAGAGGAGCGCATAGAGGAGAAGAATGGATCCTAGCCGCATGATCTGGACACGAGATACAATAGTCACCCGATCAAGGTAAGTTTTCCAAGCTTTAAGTCTCGAAGTCCTTCAGACTTCGTTGGTTCAGGGTGTTTTTATTTTTTAAACAATCGAGGTCTTCCGAAGTCGCGGGGACCCAAAGTAAATATGGAACATCCATTTATGAAAGGATACGTGTCAGCAGATCGAAGTGGTTCGGAGGACTGGCCATTTGGGAGGTCAGAAGATTGAAGGGTTTCATTCCACTCGGAGCTCTGAAGAGCGGAGCAGATCCCCACCGTTCATTGGAGGGGACGTGTGTCGGTATATCGCGTAGTCTGGAAGTCCTTCACTCTGGAAGAAACAAGTTGAGATACATCAAGAATCCCCTAAGGGAAGGGAGATAGAGCTAATCTCGACCATTGATCACAATAGACACGTGGCACCAGATCTGGAGGTCTAGGGAACCAGCATTCTGGATGGAGCGAGTGAAATTTTCTAGGCTCCCGAAGCTTCGAAGAGTAAAGCCCATCTCCATTGTTAATCTCGGTGGATAGGTGTCACTGGATCCCGTGCTCTGGAGGATAGACACTCCGTGGAAAATTTGGTAGCATGGAGTGTGTTATCATTGAGAGTCATCCTCAGATCGCAAGAGGATAAGACCAACACCCATCAAATAAGTTTGTAAATGTAGATTAATACTAGAAGGTCAAATGGACAAAACTTAGCATAACAATGTTTCAACACAGAAAATCTAGGCTAGTATGCATAAGAAAATGAGGTTTTTATTAAATTCAGTTAATGGTTTAAAGATAAGTGTGAGTAGATAGGAGACTTGGTGAGGAAGATGAATAGGTCTACTATAAGCATCATGCCTTCTAGCAGTTAGGTGAAGAAAAACTCAGTCACAAGAAATTCTTGAACTAAATTTTAAAACACTGAAAACATTTACAACAACATCAGAATAAAAAATCCATTATAACACAACTATAACATCTCATAAGGATCATCCAATAATGAGCATTCAAAGTAATAAGAAGCAAGATAATGAAAATAGGTTGACTTCTATTAATCAAAATATCTCAGATCTCATACATAAACCAGAGTATGGCTGTATTTAGTCAAAATATTAAAAAAGGGAGCTCTACTCAACCATTCGAACCTCAAAATAAGATTCTCCTGATGTATTTATATTCTAAACAATAAAAAACAACCTGAGATTCCAACTGTCCTTTCTAACCTAGGATTCTCCACAAAAACTACTAATCTAACATATGTACAATTGGAACTAACAGACTACTAGAAACATGGAGCATGTTGGCAACAACTCTAACAAGATAATAATGACATGATTTGATGTTGCTTGGGCACATATCCACCAGTGACATGTGTCCTCCAAGCCTTTGTGCTGAGCTCCATATGCCACCTGGTGATCATTGGTTCCCTCCAAATCATCAAAGCTAAGAAGAGGTAGTGAATTCAAAATTGCTGACTGTAACAACCAGTTCGTAGCGCAACTGGTAGCAAATTTTGCAACGCCCACCTATGAAAAACTGTTCTACAACAGATTTTGTAGCACATTCGGTAGCATATTTCATAGCACCCAACTGTAAAAATATTCTGCAGAAAATTTTCGTAGCGAACTGCCACTTTATGTCTGGCTAGGTGATTTCGCAACACTTTCGGTAGCAAATCTGCAATCCTGTCTGTGTGGATGATTCCGTAGCGTCAGGCACTACGAAATGATCTTTGTTTTTCTGTGTTATGCAATGAACCTCAAAAAACCCAAAAAATATTAGTAGAAGGATTATAAGCCCGTATATGCCTCTAATAGGTAAAATTTATAACACTTCCCTCAAAACTTCAAGCTGCAAAAGCTGATCATCATCAAAATTGGGGTTTTCATCCTCTCCACTTAATCTTCTTAATCTGACACTTCTCCTTGTTGCAAGAGCACTTCCCTCAGTTGCAGGAGAATTTCTCTCTATTGTAGGGGCACTTCTCTCTGTTGCAACTTGGGCTAGTACATTGAGATAGCTCTGGGCTAGATCATCCTTGAAGGGCTGCAATTCCTCTTTAAGTTTTCTGTTATGGGATTGTATGCTTCTGTTCTTCCTGTAAAAAGTCTAAAGTTTCCTATGGAGGGGAAAGAATATTCTTGCTATAAACCTAGCTAGATCAAGGGTCTCATTATACATGTCCATGAGTTCACTCATCTTCCTCCTCTTAGTCAATCTTTCTCCCTTCAAATGGGAAATTTCCTTCCTTGCATCCATGATTTGTCTGATCAATATCTTGAAGGTGGGATTATCAGGGGGAGTGGTGATATTTATGAATTCAATGGGATTCTCAATAGTTTCACCCTTACCTTTGTCTTTATTCTAAATAGAATCTTTGTTCATGACCTCAATAGGCTTCCCAACAGTGTCACCTTTACCCTTATCTTTATTTTGGACAAAATCTTTGGTTATGAGTTATGTTTCATCATCTTCCTTATGGGATGATGATCTAGTGAAATGCCTCCTAACTCTTGTCTCATCTGTTGCAGTAGGTGAAGGAAAATGTAGTTTTCTCCCCTTTTTGGCTGTAGTTTTGGCTGAGGGAACTTCCTGTAGTTCAGGTGTAGGCTGAGGTGAAATTTACCTTTGTGGGGAGTGATGGGATTCCCTTTTTTCTTTTTCAACTTCCTTAGGAACTTATTTGTCTTGGGAAATGTGTTTTCCCTTTCTATTTTTTCTTGTTTCTACTTGGGAAACACTACTAGCTGGTAAAGGGCTCTGCATCCTAGATTGAGGGGTAGAGGCTACATCTAGCTGCAGATTAGCAGAGACAATGAATTGTTCCCAAGTGATGTTTATTTTCTTCAATTCTTCCATCACAAGCATCCTAATCAACCCTAAGTGGAAAACACTAGTGTCCACAGCCTTGGACTTGGATTGTACCCTATCAACCATTTTTCCCATACTTCTAAATAGATAGAAAGGGATGTTCATCAAATCCTTTCCTATGAAGTGTAGCAAAAGCCTAATGTGATACTGATATATCATGTTGAATCTTCCCTCACATGTAAAATACCTATGGATGACTTTCAACATTTTGTCAAAACCCTCAACCAAGTGGCTCATAGGCACTCCCTTGGACAAATTATCTTTATGATGTTCTAGCTTGAGGAAATATTTATAAAAGGCTGCATTGAGAGTCATATATTTGAACCACCTTTCACTAGTGTTGGGTATCTCAGTGGCTGCTACAATGGTGGCCTCATATACCTCCAAATCAAGGGTTCCTACCTTGGTCTTAGTGCCATCAAAGTTTAAAGCAAATTCCCTGGATACCTCAGGGTGTCTCTTTTGCATATTTTGATAGAAAGTTAGGAAACCAACCCTTTGGAAGACCTGATCAGAGGTTCAACATCAAATAGGTGCATATTTGAAGGCTCAGTCCTGACTACACTCCCACCCTTGTGATATTTCTTTTGTTGAGGTGTATCCATTAATAGAAGTAGGAGATCAAACACAGTAATGTTATGAGAGGTAAAGTAAACCACACAAGGAAAGAAGTCTTTAGGATTTTTTGAAAAGTGGTCCTTATTTGGGCTTTCATGGATTTCCTCCAATTGACTTCTGAACTAGTAAGAGAACAATTTGATGGCTTAGAAAAGGAGAAAAATATTTTCAGAGAAATGATATTCAAGGAGGTTGCACTGCTAAGTTTTAGGCTAACATAGGGCCACCATATAGGGTCATCATCATTTTAAAGGAAAAGGCTCCTAAACTCTTAACTGTAAATAGAATTTTGAGATGAAATATAGAATGACATTGTGAAGGAAAATAACTAAGGCTGGAGTTGTGAGCATAGAATATGACACTGGGTTGACACAAAAATTGTAGCGTTGGAACAGGGGATCTATAGCACAGTTTTGTAGCAGTTTCTGTAGCGTAGCATAGACAATAAGAGCCAAGAGAATAATGGGCACAAAAGCTCTGATAGAAAATTGATTCAATTTTAGTGGAGGAAGTTGATAGTATGCAGATGGCTAAGAAATCTGTGACAACAAAGGTAAAGGGGTTGGTAGGTGGAAGAAACCATAGTTTGCAGCGCCAGGTGATATGAAAAGATAAAATAAAACCTTAATTGATGTTCAACAGAGCTCGGATGGCTCATGAAGTACTTGGATACCATAGTTTGATTATTGATGATCTTATGAAAGAATTAAGTTGTTTTAAACCATCCCGACCTCCAATTCACCTCAGTCATCTAGTCTGTAGCATAATCAACAACGCTATCTGGACTAGTAGTTTCTGCAACACCAAGCTAAGCGTAGTATTTCAAACTTTGATAAATAGTTAGAATTCATTAATGACCAAATCACAGTTATTCCTTTTAAAATTAAGGATGATGAAAACAATGAAAATGCATAACATCAAATTCATAATCGTAAATGATGGTAAAGAGGGAGGGTGTACAAAAGATGCGCCACAAAAAAATTAGTGAGTTGGTAGCGTACTTGAAAATATTTGATTTGACTCCCTAATGGGTAAAGGGACAAAGTGGAAAGGTTCAATAGTATGAATAGATGGAATGACCTGTCAGTCTTGTGGTGTCATGGGGATGATTCTGAAAGCTGTCAAATCATGTGATGAGTCAAGGGTGTAAACCATAAAATGAACCAAGGGTATTGATCCGTGATCTTTTAGTCAGGTGACTTATTAAAGAATTGCATAAAATGAGCATAAACTAAAGTACACCATAAAGAAGGAAAATATCAAAGAAAATAGACATAAGCATGGAATAGGAACACAAAGAACTTGATAACGGAGTTCGTCCCTGGTGGACTACGTGTCCGGATCCTTCTCTCAAATGGGTAGGTCTTTTTATAAACTCCAAAAAAGAATTGGGCAAAATACATAAGTATACCTCAGTATGGAGTTAATCTACATAATATTTGCTCAGATTAGAAAACTAACACCACCACTGCGTTCATGGTGTCGAATTACCTAAAAATGACTGTCTCCATGCCTCAATTCGAGTCTGACACTTTCAGGCCCAAGAGACACCTCTGCCTCGGTTTTTGTGCCACTGCTCCTGCAATAAATGACTAGATTGTCTCAAAATCCATGTCCAGTCTTGAAAACTGTGCCAAAATCTGTACTGTACTGCCATGCCCGGTCTACCTCCTGTCTCGAACACTGGCGAGACCCCCATTATATAACATATTGTAGGCGGTTATGCAATTAATAAGTTTGTTTAGCGGAGTGGTTAATGGAGCTATATTAAGGCACTTAGTTGGTGGAGTTCCCAGGGTCGAATCCGATGGGTCTCCCATTTTGGAAAGTGGTTAAACCATATGGTGGAGGTTTTGGTGGCGGTTTAGCGGAGTTAATTCAATGGAGAATATGGAGGAGATACTATATATAGCGGACATTTGCTAAACTGCCGGAACATGTGTTATATAGTTGGTGCTCTACTAATTATGGCGAAATATGCCATATATATCAAAAATTCCACCATATTTGGCAAGGTTCTGATATTATATATATATTTTTAAATTCGGTCACGGGCCCTCCTTGGGCATTTCGGGGGTGCCACGTGGCGCCCTCCAATTGGGTCACGTGACATCCACTGATTGCCCCACCTGTACACTGACATGAACTCAATGTCACCTTCGTACATGTCACCTCCACATCACCTCCGTACTATACATGTGGCACCTTCTGGGTGGTGCCATGTGCCATCACCTAGGGGTGCCACATGGCACTTTTTTACCGATCTACATGGTGCCCTGAAAAGCCTATTGCCAGGTGACACGTGGTAGCCTCTAGTGTTTCCATGTGGCATGATGATGTCATCATGAAACATGTCATCCTCTGCACTTTCCATATAGGTTGTATAGATGATGACTTCATCCGTATTGATGCTAATGTCAGCAATACAGATGCTGACTCATCCCTGCTGACTGGGTTAGGTTGACCAAAACTTTGACATCTTATATATTTTGATCCGTAACTTCGTTTCACAAGAAGTTTGTGCCATTATAAATCTTGCAACGCTCTCTTCGCGATCATGACATTTTCAATGAGTTTTGGGAACTTTGAATATTTTCCCTTTCTTTGTCTGTCGAAGCCATTCTGAGCATTCTAAGTTTCCTCTATGAGTTTTGAGTTGTTCTTATCCTTCTTTGGATCCTTTTTGGATCAGGTATAAATCATAGGTGTGGGTCAAATATGTGAGCCAAGTTCCAAACTTTCATTTATTTAAGTTACCCTAAGAAAACCATAAGGAAAAGATAAAAAAACAAACCTAAAAAGACTAAAGGATGAAAAACTAAAACTTAAGGGAAAAAATTGACCCATGAAAACTTCATGTGATAACATAGCGAAACCATCCACATGCCTATTGAGGGGTCCTAAATCCCTTTAAATCAACNCATGCACCTTCCATGGTATAATGCACACATGTACTGCGCGCTAAAATGATGAAGTGTGCACATTCCAAGATACTGCATATAGAAAATTTAAGTGTGCACGATTTTGAGGCCAGAGAGCCTTTTGTGTATATGTTGTATTTTATAGGATGGTGAGCCACTTATTATAAGATAGGAGGCTTATGTGTTGAATTAGGCCGAAGAGCCTAGATGCTAAAGGCCAACGAGCCTATTTTTGTAAGAGCCTATTTTTGTAAATACTCATATCGTTAATATAATACATCACTGTGTGTAGACCGAACACGATAAAAGAGTATGGGGGACTAAACTCCACTAGTTATGGAAATGGGGGTGATAAAATTTAAGGATAAGGGGCTAATTTAGGGAGCTTAAGCCAAAAAGGAATATTATATTATAGATAATTATTTTATCCTAAAGTTCTAAGGATGGGGACAAGTGGACCAAAGTAGCTTTCAACATGACAAGTGTCAAGTTGGGAACATGCATACATATAGTTTGGACTTAGTTCATTTTGGGGGTCATCCATTCATTCATTGATTCCATCATCATTCACTCAATCATTGAGTTTTCATTCGTACATTTATGTTACTATCATTATATCTGTACCTAGTTAGCTTAGGGGATGGATTGCAGAAGCGGGTTGTCAGGCCCGTGGGATATTGAAGAGGCAGGGTGTCAGGCCCATGCACAATTTATCTCTAGGTGAGAGAATTGCTAGGAATTGATTTCCTGAAGGTGTCAAACTACAACTACAGGGCTTTGAGACTTCCTATCCGGCCTGTTGCTGAAGCCCCAGAAAGCAAGTGGTGCAGCTGAGGGACTGTTGAGCAGAGAAGGGGCACACTTCTTGGGGTGGGACATGCATGTGGGGAATGAGGGATTGTAGGCTATTATTTTGAGTTAGCACCTGTGACAGAGTCTTTCCTGTTGTCTGAGATACATCAACCTAGTTAGGAATTCCTTTACCCAGGTGGAGTTTAGTCCCAACTTGGGGGTGACCCACTCTTGAGGGTGATGAGCAGCACGGTCTAAGGATGGGAGGTTCGTGGAAGGTATGCACGCAGTTGGTGATATTCTTACCAAGATAAGTGTCAATTGTGTATTAATTCACATGCTGCATTATTATTTATGTGTTTATTTGTATGGGTTTTTCCTGTGCACGGTTTATACCCGTCTTTATATTTATGGGTATTTCCTGTCTATGCTGCATGTATATGTTTACTATTCTTTCCATATGAATTTGTGAATTTAAAGATTGTATTTGTCTATTTTAAGTTTTATATATAAAGTTTCACAAGAGTTTCTATGTGTATATGTTTTAATTTGCATGCAGTTTAAATTTTTTTACGCGGCATAGCCCAGTTGGATGTTGGGGATGTTACAATATGGTATCAGAGCATGGAATATTTTTGGTGGCATGACCCAGACTAGGTGGTCGGGTTTGTTACATTTTGTCTGGAGAAAGCTCAAAGGACGAGCCTTTGAAATATTTTCAAAAATTTCCTTTATTGAAAGTAAAGTGAAATAGGTGAAGAGGAAGAGCTACAGGAGCCATTGGATTAGAAGTGGGAATAGATATGGATCGATAAATTCAGTCCCGACTCAAAGAGGAGCGCATAGAGGAGAAGAATGGATCCTAGCCGCATGATCTGGACACGAGATACAATAGTCACCCGATCAAGGTAAGTTTTCCAAGCTTTAAGTCTCGAAGTCCTTCAGACTTCGTTGGTTCAGGGTGTTTTTATTTTTTAAACAATCGAGGTCTTCCGAAGTCGCGGGGACCCAAAGTAAATATGGAACATCCATTTATGAAAGGATACGTGTCAGCAGATCGAAGTGGTTCGGAGGACTGGCCATTTGGGAGGTCAGAAGATTGAAGGGTTTCATTCCACTCGGAGCTCTGAAGAGCGGAGCAGATCCCCACCGTTCATTGGAGGGGACGTGTGTCGGTATATCGCGTAGTCTGGAAGTCCTTCACTCTGGAAGAAACAAGTTGAGATACATCAAGAATCCCCTAAGGGAAGGGAGATAGAGCTAATCTCGACCATTGATCACAATAGACACGTGGCACCAGATCTGGAGGTCTAGGGAACCAGCATTCTGGATGGAGCGAGTGAAATTTTCTAGGCTCCCGAAGCTTCGAAGAGTAAAGCCCATCTCCATTGTTAATCTCGGTGGATAGGTGTCACTGGATCCCGTGCTCTGGAGGATAGACACTCCGTGGAAAATTTGGTAGCATGGAGTGTGTTATCATTGAGAGTCATCCTCAGATCGCAAGAGGATAAGACCAACACCCATCAAATAAGTTTGTAAATGTAGATTAATACTAGAAGGTCAAATGGACAAAACTTAGCATAACAATGTTTCAACACAGAAAATCTAGGCTAGTATGCATAAGAAAATGAGGTTTTTATTAAATTCAGTTAATGGTTTAAAGATAAGTGTGAGTAGATAGGAGACTTGGTGAGGAAGATGAATAGGTCTACTATAAGCATCATGCCTTCTAGCAGTTAGGTGAAGAAAAACTCAGTCACAAGAAATTCTTGAACTAAATTTTAAAACACTGAAAACATTTACAACAACATCAGAATAAAAAATCCATTATAACACAACTATAACATCTCATAAGGATCATCCAATAATGAGCATTCAAAGTAATAAGAAGCAAGATAATGAAAATAGGTTGACTTCTATTAATCAAAATATCTCAGATTTCATACATAAACCAGAGTATGGCTGTATTTAGTCAAAATATTAAAAAAGGGAGTTCTACTCAACCATTCGAACCTCAAAATAAGATTCTCCTGATGTATTTATATTCTAAACAATAAAAGACAACCTGGGATTCCAACTGTCCTTTCTAACCTAGGATTCTCCACAAAAACTACTAATCTAACATATGTACAATTGGAACTAATAGACTGCTAGAAACATGGAGCATGTTGGCAACAACTCTAACAAGATAATAATGACATGATTTGATGTTGCTTGGGCACATCTCCACCAGTGACATGTGTCCTCCAAGCCTTTGTGCTGAGCTCCATATGCCACCTGGTGATCATTGGTTCCCTCCAAATCATCAAAGCTAAGAAGAGGTAGTGAATTCAAAATTGCCGACTGTAACAACCAGTTCGTAGCGCAACTGGTAACAAATTTTGCAGCGCCCACCTATGCAAAACTGTTCTACAACAGATTTTGTAGCACATTTGGTAGCATATTTCATAGCACCCAACTGTAAAAATATTCTGCAGAAAATTTTCTTAGCGAACTGCCACTTTATGTCTGGCTAGGTGATTTCGCAACACTTTCGGTAGCAAATCTGCAATCCTGTCTGTGTGGATGATTCCGTAGCGTCAGGCACTACGAAATGATCTTTGTTTTTCTGTGTTATGCAATGAACCTCAAAAAACCCAAAAAATATTAGTAGAAGGATTATAAGCCCGTATATGCCTCTAATAGGTAAAATTTATAACACTTCCCTCAAAACTTCAAGCTGCAAAAGCTGATCATCATCAAAATTGGGGTTTTCATCCTCTCCACTTAATCTTCTTAATCTGACACTTCTCCTTGTTGCAAGAGCACTTCCCTCAGTTGCAGGAGAATTTCTCTCTATTGTAGGGGCACTTCTCTCTGTTGCAACTTGGGCTAGTACATTGAGATAGCTCTGGGCTAGATCATCCTTGAAGGGCTGCAATTCCTCTTTAAGTTTTCTGTTATGGGATTGTATGCTTCTGTTCTTCCTGTAAAAAGTCTAAAGTTTCCTATGGAGGGGAAAGAATATTCTTGCTATAAACCTAGCTAGATCAAGGGTCTCATTATACATGTCCATGAGTTCACTCATCTTCCTCCTCTTAGTCAATCTTTCTCCCTTCAAATGGGAAATTTCCTTCCTTGCATCCATGATTTGTCTGATCAATATCTTGAAGGTGGGATTATCAGGGGGAGTGGTGATATTTATGAATTCAATGGGATTCTCAATAGTTTCACCCTTACCTTTGTCTTTATTCTAAATAGAATCTTTGTTCATGACCTCAATAGGCTTCCCAACAGTGTCACCTTTACCCTTATCTTTATTTTGGACAAAATCTTTGGTTATGAGTTATGTTTCATCATCTTCCTTATGGGATGATGATCTAGTGAAATGCCTCCTAACTCTTGTCTCATCTGTTGCAGTAGGTGAAGGAAAATGTAGTTTTCTCCCCTTTTTGGCTGTAGTTTTGGCTGAGGGAACTTCCTGTAGTTCAGGTGTAGGCTGAGGTGAAATTTACCTTTGTGGGGAGTGATGGGATTCCCTTTTTTCTTTTTCAACTTCCTTAGGAACTTATTTGTCTTGGGAAATGTGTTTTCCCTTTCTATTTTTTCTTGTTTCTACTTGGGAAACACTACTAGCTGGTAAAGGGCTCTGCATCCTAGATTGAGGGGTAGAGGCTACATCTAGCTGCAGATTAGCAGAGACAATGAATTGTTCCCAAGTGATGTTTATTTTCTTCAATTCTTCCATCACAAGCATCCTAATCAACCCTAAGTGGAAAACACTAGTGTCCACAGCCTTGGACTTGGATTGTACCCTATCAACCATTTTTCCCATACTTCTAAATAGATAGAAAGGGATGTTCATCAAATCCTTTCCTATGAAGTGTAGCAAAAGCCTAATGTGATACTGATATATCATGTTGAATCTTCCCTCACATGTAAAATACCTATGGATGACTTTCAACATTTTGTCAAAACCCTCAACCAAGTGGCTCATAGGCACTCCCTTGGACAAATTATCTTTATGATGTTCTAGCTTGAGGAAATATTTATAAAAGGCTGCATTGAGAGTCATATATTTGAACCACCTTTCACTAGTGTTGGGTATCTCAGTGGCTGCTACAATGGTGGCCTCATATACCTCCAAATCAAGGGTTCCTACCTTGGTCTTAGTGCCATCAAAGTTTAAAGCAAATTCCCTGGATACCTCAGGGTGTCTCTTTTGCATATTTTGATAGAAAGTTAGGAAACCAACCCTTTGGAAGACCTGATCAGAGGTTCAACATCAAATAGGTGCATATTTGAAGGCTCAGTCCTGACTACACTCCCACCCTTGTGATATTTCTTTTGTTGAGGTGTATCCATTAATAGAAGTAGGAGATCAAACACAGTAATGTTATGAGAGGTAAAGTAAACCACACAAGGAAAGAAGTCTTTAGGATTTTTTGAAAAGTGGTCCTTATTTGGGCTTTCATGGATTTCCTCCAATTGACTTCTGAACTAGTAAGAGAACAATTTGATGGCTTAGAAAAGGAGAAAAATATTTTCAGAGAAATGATATTCAAGGAGGTTGCACTGCTAAGTTTTAGGCTAACATAGGGCCACCATATAGGGTCATCATCATTTTAAAGGAAAAGGCTCCTAAACTCTTAACTGTAAATAGAATTTTGAGATGAAATATAGAATGACATTGTGAAGGAAAATAACTAAGGCTGGAGTTGTGAGCATAGAATATGACACTGGGTTGACACAAAAATTGTAGCGTTGGAACAGGGGATCTATAGCACAGTTTTGTAGCAGTTTCTGTAGCGTAGCATAGACAATAAGAGCCAAGAGAATAATGGGCACAAAAGCTCTGATAGAAAATTGATTCAATTTTAGTGGAGGAAGTTGATAGTATGCAGATGGCTAAGAAATCTGTGACAACAAAGGTAAAGGGGTTGGTAGGTGGAAGAAACCATAGTTTGCAGCGCCAGGTGATATGAAAAGATAAAATAAAACCTTAATTGATGTTCAACAGAGCTCGGATGGCTCATGAAGTACTTGGATACCATAGTTTGATTATTGATGATCTTATGAAAGAATTAAGTTGTTTTAAACCATCCCGACCTCCAATTCACCTCAGTCATCTAGTCTGTAGCATAATCAACAACGCTATCTGGACTAGTAGTTTCTGCAACACCAAGCTAAGCGTAGTATTTCAAACTTTGATAAATAGTTAGAATTCATTAATGACCAAATCACAGTTATTCCTTTTAAAATTAAGGATGATGAAAACAATGAAAATGCATAACATCAAATTCATAATCGTAAATGATGGTAAAGAGGGAGGGTGTACAAAAGATGCGCCACAAAAAAATTAGTGAGTTGGTAGCGTACTTGAAAATATTTGATTTGACTCCCTAATGGGTAAAGGGACAAAGTGGAAAGGTTCAATAGTATGAATAGATGGAATGACCTGTCAGTCTTGTGGTGTCATGGGGATGATTCTGAAAGCTGTCAAATCATGTGATGAGTCAAGGGTGTAAACCATAAAATGAACCAAGGGTATTGATCCGTGATCTTTTAGTCAGGTGACTTATTAAAGAATTGCATAAAATGAGCATAAACTAAAGTACACCATAAAGAAGGAAAATATCAAAGAAAATAGACATAAGCATGGAATAGGAACACAAAGAACTTGATAACGGAGTTCGTCCCTGGTGGACTACGTGTCCGGATCCTTCTCTCAAATGGGTAGGTCTTTTTATAAACTCCAAAAAAGAATTGGGCAAAATACATAAGTATACCTCAGTATGGAGTTAATCTACATAATATTTGCTCAGATTAGAAAACTAACACCACCACTGCGTTCATGGTGTCGAATTACCTAAAAATGACTGTCTCCATGCCTCAATTCGAGTCTGACACTTTCAGGCCCAAGAGACACCTCTGCCTCGGTTTTTGTGCCACTGCTCCTGCAATAAATGACTAGATTGTCTCAAAATCCATGTCCAGTCTTGAAAACTGTGCCAAAATCTGTACTGTACTGCCATGCCCGGTCTACCTCCTGTCTCGAACACTGGCGAGACCCCCATTATATAACATATTGTAGGCGGTTATGCAATTAATAAGTTTGTTTAGCGGAGTGGTTAATGGAGCTATATTAAGGCACTTAGTTGGTGGAGTTCCCAGGGTCGAATCCGATGGGTCTCCCATTTTGGAAAGTGGTTAAACCATATGGTGGAGGTTTTGGTGGCGGTTTAGCGGAGTTAATTCAATGGAGAATATGGAGGAGATACTATATATAGCGGACATTTGCTAAACTGCCGGAACATGTGTTATATAGTTGGTGCTCTACTAATTATGGCGAAATATGCCATATATATCAAAAATTCCACCATATTTGGCAAGGTTCTGATATTATATATATATTTTTAAATTCGGTCACGGGCCCTCCTTGGGCATTTCGGGGGTGCCACGTGGCGCCCTCCAATTGGGTCACGTGACATCCACTGATTGCCCCACCTGTACACTGACATGAACTCAATGTCACCTTCGTACATGTCACCTCCACATCACCTCCGTACTATACATGTGGCACCTTCTGGGTGGTGCCATGTGCCATCACCTAGGGGTGCCACATGGCACTTTTTTACCGATCTACATGGTGCCCTGAAAAGCCTATTGCCAGGTGACACGTGGTAGCCTCTAGTGTTTCCATGTGGCATGATGATGTCATCATGAAACATGTCATCCTCTGCACTTTCCATATAGGTTGTATAGATGATGACTTCATCCGTATTGATGCTAATGTCAGCAATACAGATGCTGACTCATCCCTGCTGACTGGGTTAGGTTGACCAAAACTTTGACATCTTATATATTTTGATCCGTAACTTCGTTTCACAAGAAGTTTGTGCCATTATAAATCTTGCAACGCTCTCTTCGCGATCATGACATTTTCAATGAGTTTTGGGAACTTTGAATATTTTCCCTTTCTTTGTCTGTCGAAGCCATTCTGAGCATTCTAAGTTTCCTCTATGAGTTTTGAGTTGTTCTTATCCTTCTTTGGATCCTTTTTGGATCAGGTATAAATCATAGGTGTGGGTCAAATATGTGAGCCAAGTTCCAAACTTTCATTTATTTAAGTTACCCTAAGAAAACCATAAGGAAAAGATAAAAAAACAAACCTAAAAAGACTAAAGGATGAAAAACTAAAACTTAAGGGAAAAAATTGACCCATGAAAACTTCATGTGATAACATAGCGAAACCATCCACATGCCTATTGAGGGGTCCTAAATCCCTTTAAATCAACCGCAAGAACCAAACCCACCATCGAGGCCCAATTAGACTCTTCAACGTTTAATGGTGGAATGGTTCTCCAGATCTTGCAATCTGACCAATTAATCGATGGGATTTACGTAGTGATTGACAGGATATCTTCTTGCGAAAAACCCCTCCTTCAATTCAAATGTTCTCATTTTTGTATTTTCTCTTGTAGGTAGTGTTGCGCCTCTTTCATCACCTTGGTGAGCAAATAAGAGGTGCTTGCAAGATCAGTTGGGTCTGATGAGCAGGACAACTGTAGAGGAAAGAGTTAGAGAAAGAAAAACAAAACTATGATTAAGAACTAAACTAATATATACAATAAAAATTAAAATCATGAACATAAGGACATAGAGATAACAAGAACAAAAAGACCCATGTCACCAATGTTTGAGGCTTGATCTATTGATGAAAGCAAAGCACCAAGAAGAAAGGGGACTATGAGTCCCTTCTTCCTCCAAGGGAAGGCTCTTGGACCCTCACTAGTTGGCTCTTCTTACAACAAAGAAAATGAAAATGGTGATGAAACAACTCCTCACAAATCCACTCAATGGAGAGGTGGGTTGTCCAATGTAATGATTCCAATGTGTTCTTGTCAAGGATGGAGTCCTTAAAACAATATAGGTAGCATAACATTACTTAGAATTCCTTGAGAAAATGAGGTGCATTCATGGCTTTTTATAGCATTGCTTTGGGCTTTTGTTTAACTGCCTTGTAGTGTGAAAAGAGGCCCTTTAGGGCATTTTTAGGTCTTTGACCAGCCCACCATTCGGATCCAGGCCGGATTTGGAGGTCAAATCAGCTTGGGAGCTGAACCATAAGTGGTTGGGAGGCCGACCACTTTCATAAATGCACCATTTAGCAGGTGCGCGGATTTTTGCGTGAACAGTCGCGCATCATGATCCTATGCGCGATTTACACGTTCCCATTCCGCACATGCACGTGCCCGCCCAACGTCTGTAAAGCGCTCTTCAATTTTGCACTACTTTGTATAGTTTTTGACCTTTTTTGAATGTCGTGATATTAATTCAGGGCCATGAATGACTTCATTACTGTTTGACGATGCTGAGTTCTTGTAACCATGTGCGGACGAAATTTCAGTGATAATAGGTAGGACCGATACAAGAGAAATTTTGGTATAAACCAATTGGGTAACAAAGGGGAAAAGAATTAAACACTGAAGAAGGATGAGCTAAGGATAACCCTCATACTCAAGTGTACATACAATGATTCTTACACCTACAAAAATCCTAGTACTAATACATTAACCTGCTGGTGTTCCAATTATTGAATGAGATACAATTATTAGAAGAAAACATACATGCGATAAACAATGGCAAGAAAAATAGTTTCCTTAACTCTAATCATCAATCACATATTAACACAACGATTTACTTTTCATCATTAAAGAAAAGAGCTTATAAAAATATTGAATTAGATAACTTATCAATATATTTAGAGGCTCTCACTCATTACAACATCCATTCATGAGATAAAATCAGAAATAATTCTTCTTCAGATCCAATAACACACGCCTTTGATGAAAAACATAATTTTTTTTGTCTCGGGTCCTGAGTAGGCCTTCTCAATCAAGGTATCTCTTAAATAGTTCTTTACAATAAAAAAATGAGGGTCTTTACAAAAACCATCGACCCTCAAAACATTCAAAAACCCCCTATTTAACAAAGTTGCAGAGGTTCTCGTCCTTAGGGGGCTGAGACCTAATTTTAGGTAAGTATTCGTAAAACAAATTATTAACTTGAATATGAAAATGGACTTAATCAACAAGAGTGGTTCTTATCACACACAAAAGACCACTCTTGTATCTAATCTAAGAAAGTGTTGGAATAAATCAATTAAAAAAAAATTATTGTCTCTGAGATAGAACTAATGCCTGCGTTGGAGGAACTGACTCGACAGGAAATAGACCTCAGATTGACAGAGAAGATCTCTATGTTGAGTAATGACATTCCCATGAGCTGTTGAAGGCCATTGAAGACAACTGACTGCATGAGCAGATCTCTACTTGAGGAAGAGGGAGTCTATTGAAATGTTCTAGAACCAATTTGCGTCAACTTGTGACCGAGACTTAACTCTCTGTCTGTCTCTGATCTTTTGGAAGCCAAGCACACTCCCTCTCGAATATAACTGACCCTTCTCCTCTCTTTCACTGTGATGAACTGGTTATAAACATGAGGACATAGAGGTGAGCGTTTAATAGGAAGACAAGACGCATGAAGGTGGATGACGTGGATGTAGATGAAGTGGAGGGGAGTGGAAGTGACAGGTGTGAGTGGAGGATAGATTTTGCACGGTGAGAGGAGCGGTATTGAGAGGAAATACGATAGGATCCCAGAGGGGGTGGTAGGAGGTAAGTGGATTAGAGAGGGGGGGGGTCCAAAATCCCAAGGAAACACCATGTTAGATAGGGCCCACGGTGGGGAAACCACTTTTTTGGACCCCCCCCCACTGTTAAAGTTAGAAAGGTTGGGGGGGGGAGTGGGTCCAGGATGCAATAAGAACCATTGATCTGGAAAAAAAGGTAGCGGGAGTGTGAATGGAGGTGACGTGGAGGTGATGCAGTAATGTGGAGGTGACGCGATGACGTGGTGTCATATAAGCACGTGATTGTGGAAGTTTTCGAGGGTGGTTTGGGTCCACACCGCTTTTGGGCCCACAATCCCCCATAAGGGTCCACGTACCCTTCCAAAAACACCATTGTTCCAATTGTGGGACCACTCTTGAAAATTAATGTCCGGGCAGTTTACGTCCCCACAATGGATTCTGGTTGTTGATCTGATTAAAGTTTGTGATCCTAGTGATATTCTTTCCTTACCTGCTGCATAGATCAACAATGTTGGTAGATTTGAGATCAAAGGTCTGCGATCACTTCAGGATTTTGGGCTTCAAAAGTTTCAATGCATAGTTCTTACCATCCTTCAGAGTGTCGTACTTCCAAAGTGAGGAATCTTCCTCCATGTGGCCTCTGGATCTGGACGGTTCAGATTTACTTTGGGAGTTTGCAAATGTTGTGCTTGGAAATCTCCCGGAGGAAAATCGCCGAAGTGAATGATCTGACTCCATGTGTCCTTGTTGATGGATGGTCAATATGTGATTGTGGAAGTTGTCGAGGGTGGTTTGGGTTCACACTGCCTTTGGGCCCACAATCCCCCACAAGCTACCATGTACCCTTCCAAAAATAACATGGTTCCAATTGCGGGACCGCTTTGGAAAATTAATGTTGGAGCAGTTTACGTCCCCTCAATATAGTGTGGCCATCGATCGTGTCACAATCTGTGATCTAGGTGATATTACTTCCTTACCTGCTGCAAGGATCAACGATGCTGGTTGATTTGAGATCAACGGTCCACAATTACTTCGGGAGTTCGAGCTTCGAGAGTTTTCATATATTTGCTCGGGAAAGCCTCCGAAGCGGTGTATATCTGAAGTGGGGGATATGTTGCCACATTTCCTCATCGATGGATGGTCTAGATTCGATTTGGAAGTTCGGGTTTCGAGAGTTTGGAATGTTGTGCTTGGAATTCTTCTGGAGGAAAATTGTCAAATTGAATGATCTGCCTCCACGTGTCCTTGTTGATGAATGGACCAGATTCACTTTGTGACTTTGGGTGTTCAAGTGATCTAGGTGGATATCGTTGGCTACCCACCTTTTCCATCTGGCTCAAAACAACTTTCTAGCAATTTTGATAATTTACTATTTTTAGCAGTTTTTCGGGTCCTGAACTTCTAGAGCCGTTTTGAGGCCCTAAATGACATTTTTTTGGGGTATGTTGCAATCAAAAAATTTCATGATGAAATTTTGTGAAAATTTTGTAGTCCTCGGATATATCTTTCCAATGTGCTATCATACGCCTAAAATGGAGATCGTATGCAAAAGTTACGACCCCGGGAAGTTGATGTACTGACTTACCCAAATGGGGCCTACATGACTTTTGGCGCTTCATCTCCTAGGGTTAGGTTTTTGGATGTTTAGGGTTTTTGAAACTCCTGTTTATTGTAAAAATGAATTGAGAGCCTCATTTCAATCATATTATTTCAAATGAGCACAACCATCACATCTCTTCTCAAAGATAAGCCCCACCATTCTAGCAAGCTTGTTTTCCATTGCATTTACAGTTTCAACTTATTTCCTTATTGAATAGAAAACCAGTTTTATTGTATCTCTGTTATTATGTGTTAAGCATCTGGTAATGATCTGTGGTCATTTTTTTCTGCTCATAAAATCTGGATCAGTGGTATCATAGCGGTTTTCTCCTTGTCGTCTTAATGCATGTCCCCAACGAGGTCGGAGTACAAATATTTGGGTCTCAAGATTGCTTCTCTTGAGGAAAAAATCTCTCACACACCTAAGTGACCTCTCATGGAAGGAGAAAAGAAAGATGATGGGATAGGAGATATT
>JZKD02S0111490.1:30840-45242 GCA_000966675.3 Picea glauca
TGCAACTCAACATTACACTTTAGTTCTAAGATAGAACTAGACTCAAGACTTTAGTTGCAACTCAACATTACACTTTAGTTCTAGACTCAAGACATTAGTTGCAACTCAACATTACACTTTAGTTCTAGACTCAAGACTTTAGTTGCAACTCAGCATTACACTTTAGTTCTAACATAGAACTAGACTCAAGACTTTAGTTACAACTTTTGACAAGGCAATTCAAAATTGTCTTCATGGTAGATAATGTTTACACGTGCCAACACACTAGATTAATACAATTACATCATTTGCAATATTAGGAATATCGTTTGTTTCTAGCTCATAGGAATTTTACTTTCAACCTAACTTTTGCTAGTTACCTTGACTTTTGCTCATGGCTCACAGAGGTTGTATGTTCCCCCTGACTTTTGCACTAGTCTGTCTATGCTCACAGAGGTTGTACGTTCCCCCTGACTTTTGCACTAGACTGTCTATGCTCACAGAGGTTGTACGTTCCCCCTGACTTTTGCATTAGACTCACATAGCATCTCGTTCGTCCTGACTTTTGGTTTGACTCATAGAGGTTGTCCGTTCCCCTTGGCTTTTGTCAATACCTCACAACACTGGTTGATTCTCCAAATCTCCCTGGCTAGCCTCAGGGTGGCCCATATGGCCTCTCATTGGAGAATGACTGTCGATGCTGCTAAATTTAACAGTTGATTTGCTGCAGTTTTGTGACATGGATGTGCCTAGTGTTACCAGAACCGGTAAAACCGGCTAGTCCGACCGGTTCACAGGGCTTACCGGTTCAAACAGGGCATTCAAATCGCTTTTGTCTGGTTTTGAAACCGGTTTTTTATTTATTTTTAACGTACGGCTGCAAAAGTGAGTGGATTTGCAAATTTTTTTAAAAAAGTAAAAAAAAAAGAGACTCAACCAACAACTTTTGACAATGAAGACCTTTCCTAGATGGATTTGGATCAAGAGAATGTGTGCACTGATGTTGCAACTGTATCTTTGCCTTCTGGACCAGGGGAATCAAGCCAGTCTCGGAATCCCCCTGTTGAGTCTACTCATGTTGAGGATGTAGATGATGACCCTGAGTCTAAGTCTTAGTCCGAGTCTGAGTTTCAGTAATGCAGATTCAGACTATTAGATTGTGTAGTCTCTACTCTCTAGCCTCTAGCCTAGACTCTAGAATTATTTTTGGACTTTATAGGCCATTTAGAGCCTTTTTGATGATGTATGTTGATTCAGAATCCAGATATTCATATGACTATGGAGTGCACTTGCCACTTACTGTTAGTGCTATTTTGGTTTTATACAATGTTACTTATTATATATATATGAGAAACTTTGCAATTTTTTGTATACTGGTTTGGCTTCACATGGATGCACATCAATATGTGTTTTTTTTTCAAAATTTGAATATTTTATGTATTTTTAGTGACCTGTTTTTTGATCCGGTTTTTTTCCAGTTCCGGTTTTTTGGGTTGACCGGTTCAATGACCGGTCCGGTTCTGGTAACCTTGGATGTGCCTATGTTGGGGGATATTCACAAGGAAAAGTTCGAATTTGAAATCAATTTCGGTACAATACAAAACAAATCAGATGAAAAAAATACAATAAAGGAAAAATTCAAGAGTACACATCTTAAATTCTCTGCAAATGCCAACAATACGAGCAAGTATGAGCTGTAGCTGACCTCATTTATTTTACGACAGAGGACATAAATACATTGACAATAGAGCAAGTACGAGCCCATAGTGGTTTCTTTCTTAATTGTTATGTTCAATATTTTTCTAGCTATCAATTTTGCCTTTCTACTGGTAGGATGTGATCAAAAGAAATGAGAATGTGTTAGCAGTCATCTTGTGTGCTTTCAAGGCTTTTCTCAAATCCTTCAAGATGGAGCAAGTCCACTACTTCATCCATTTCTTGGACTTGGTTAGGCCTAAAACTACGACTCAGCTTGGACTGAGCCTATGACATGGCAAATGATTTGGTCGAATAAAAAATACATAAAATATTGAAATGTTAAGTAAAACATTATATTCACATACATCATCATAATTACAAGTAATTAGACACCAAAAATACAAGTTTTCTGATTTATATTGCATGTAAGGATGCAAATAGGGATAATTGCATTGAGATATGCAAACTATAAGTTTTGAGATACATAAAATTAACATTCCGAGACATAATACGTAAACATTGAGGCTTGAAATAGCCTCCAGAGTCTGAAATTCGTAAAACTGTAATTTAATGAGTACATACTATGTGATAAGCCACAACTCATAAATCATCAAGATTATCATCAAGATGATCATCCTGGTAGTGTCTGGTGGTGGGGGTGGTCTCAGAATAGAATATAGTCAAATAACAAGCTAGTGGCAGGGTATGGAAAAAGAGAATAGAATCCTGTTATCTTTTATGGGGCGGGATAGATTAGACCATCTCCATTAGGTCATATACAGTCTAGTTCATGCACATTTTAATTGATTCAAAAGTCATTGGGCATTAGTGTCATGTCAACTATCCTTTTATAATTAATAAATATATGTTTAGATTAGGATAATAAGAGGGACAGTAATTAAGCATGTAATCTTCTGAAATAGTATCTGGATATGAAACAATTGTGATAGAGTAATTACGGCTTCTGTCTCCCTTGCAGAAGTTTGTAAGCTTATATATTTGCTATTAACAGAAGTGTTCAAACTAAAAAAGTCGTACAATTCCAGATAGACAATATTTATTTTTGTAATTATTACTCCCTGAAGTTTGAAATCAAAGCACATGCTTAAGGTTGGTTTCTATGTGGTCCAGAAATGTGAGACACAGTTTGATGGCTTAAACCATGAAACACAAAATGCTGGTAATTTTGGCTTTGGAGTTTGTGATTTTGTTCCCAAAGACTTTGTTTGTTGGAAGTTTTCATTTAGAAAAAATTTCTTTACAAAACATATAGAAGAAACAACTTGCAGGTTTAATGGTATTGGGAGCTTAGAGTGAATATGGGCTCAGTTCCATGTTTTGTCTTATGAACATGAGCCAAAATTTGCTGTGGACTGAGAGCAACATTATAAAGAGTCTCAGTTAGTTGTATGCACCTAAATAAAACATTTTATTATGCAAGTAATCAATGTACACGAGCTATCTTGCATGCAAGCGCATGATTTTGTATTTGAAGATCATAAAGTTATGGTCTCAGCCCTTGGGTCCTTGGGATATTTCATTGTATCGTTACAACTTATGTTAAATAAAGCTTAATTAGAATGATTAATTTAATTAAGCTAAACAAGGGCTTAATTACCCCATAAAGGTAGCTTGGGCCACAAGTTAGGGATTCACTCTATATAGGGGTTTCCTCCCCCTTTTGTATTCATATCATTCTTTTAATCAATGAAATCTATTTTCCTCTTTCAATAGAGATTGCTTGAAGAAGTCTTTCTCTACAAAATTGGAGAAGTCTTTCTCTACAAAATTGGATTTGTAGGTGCAATCCCGCTTGGGTTTGTAGGTTCTAACTTCTAGGCTCTAGCCAACCTTCATGTCAATGTATATACAGTGGATGCCTCTTATCTTATTTGAGCATATTGGTAAATCTCTCCACTTATTTCTATAGTTTGAGATTTATTTTATGCAATTATTTCAGATATATGAGCTTGGTGTAGTAGTTGTCTCGTTTTTGCATTTTACAGACATTGCAGTTAGTTGAAATGACATTTTGGTCCAGCATTACAGTCAGACTTTTACAACATATTCGATCTTGGCATGATTTAGAAGAGCATAGGCTGGCATGTGGACTAATACCAATATTAATGCTCTAATCATTAGGCCAAAATCACAGAACATTAGTAATTTGGGAGTTTTGCATACTTATCTCATATGGATATGAATTGATAACCATCTACTTTTACCTGTGTTACTGGGATTTGTAATTGTAGTGTTTTCTTGTTTCAGAAGTATTTCTGCATTATCTCCAGCAAACACCAATCATGATTCAAAACCATGGAATGACCTTGTCATTGATTCGCTATATCAATTTTATTGGTGTCCATATAAACAAATTGTTTGAAATATGAATACTCACTTGATTTCTCTTCCATTTGCAGGCAAACGGAGTGGCGGCTTACTTTATCACATTGACAACATATATTGCTATCTGGTGGTAGGAATCTGCAATAATTATGTTGTCCTAAATATATTTCTAAAAATTGTTGTTACTGTAGAGCTGTTGTATTTTGGGGATTGTGTTGGATGATAAATATCTCATTCAAATGTCATAGTTATTTATTTCTGTACCTGCTTTGAAAGACTTCCAAGTTGTAATCTTGTCAAGCTGCACTCAAAGCTTGTATATGTTGATAGTTTTGCATGCTAGGCACATCTGATGAATCATATTAAGATACCAGCATGCTGACTAATTTGCAAAAGAGTATAAAGAATTTTGCCTTCCTGATGGTCAGTGATAATCTAGCTTGGAACATGTTTACTTTTAAAATTTCAAAATGACCAATATAAACTACCCACATTAATAAAAGGGTAGAGGACTTATACTGTAGTCTATATATTAAATTACAGACTGCTTAATGAAGACAAACAGCGGGCCTTTAATAGCACATACTTTGTACCTGTGGTTCTATACTGTGCTAGTACATAGTCCCAGTCATTTGTGACCATGTAGCTTTATTCTCTTGGGTACTAGTTGATGGCCATACGGATACGTTTTCATAAAAATTGATAAGAGACTATGACTTGATGGACTTATCACAATTTTGCTAAATGTTTGAAATGGATTTAATAATGCTAAAACTTTGCTAACCTATGTGAGATCTTGGATTAGATTTGTTACCTCTCAAACTCTCACTTCTCGAGATAAAGTCCTAAAGCTCAAGCAATGACTTGGAGGAACTAAGAGGGAAGGCCACTGTCACCTGACCAACCCTCTTCACACTTTAGGCTGGCTCTCCTCCGGCTCAACGGGGGCTTCCCTATAATAGGATTGCTGGAATTTTATGCTATGAATTGCAAGGTGAGATCAAGAGTAAATTCCAGCAAAACTGTTTTGAAAAGTTAAGGAATTAAAGTTGATGGTGGACTGAAGATTAGTGTCTTATCATTTGGTGCATGAGGTCAAAACAAAGCTCACATGGAAGGCTATCCTAATGATGGAAAGAGGAGCAATATGGCTGAAAAGTACAAGCTACATTGACCCCTCTCCTTGCTGTCCCAAAGTGCAGAAATATGGCCAAGGATATCACAACAGTAGACAACATCCAACACTTATGAAAATTATAATCATCCAGAATAATGTGTATGTGCATTTATCCAAAAGTAGAGAAGGAAACACAATTATCAACAATATTCCATTGACAACATAAAGGAAAATGGATGGAGTATACCAAATTCATACTCCATGAGCATATGTCAAAGACAACTTCAGCAAAATAAAAGGAGCAATAATGATGTACAAGATTTCCTCACCCACAAGATGTTGGGTTGATCCTCCAAACACATCCAAAATATATTGCATTAAGCTCCAGGGGATTTCTCCCAAATCCAACCCTTGGGGGCTAGAAACATCATACATGCAACACCATGATGAGGTAGCAGGCTCCATATTCAAAAAGTATACCGAGAGGGTGGTCCACAAATCATTAAGCATGAGCATCATCTCCAAGCAAAGAATGACGTTGTCTGTATCCCCATTCTATCGGCAACCCTGTATGTTATCCTGAAAATCCTGCGATGTGATGAAGATATAAAAAATTACCCTCATGACATATGAGGGGGTAACGAGATTTATAAACATCTGATGGGATTGGGGGATGCATAGGTGGGTTTATACAAACATTAGCTTTATTAAAACCCTGACCATACTGGTGACTATCCTAGATTTTTGAGAGGACCAGTACGTAATGCCACACAAACGTTCATACCTTTCCTCCCTATATCTAGATTCTATATTAGAATTCTTATATGATTAAGGGACAATGAAAACAGTTGTAATCATGCAAAAGAAAGCAATGGACAGTGTAATCACATTATGCACTCCATTATAAGGTTCCTAAAAGAAATGAATTGATTTAGATTTAATATGGTAAATGAACTTAATTAGTTTACTTGGTTGCAATGAATATCTTCACTTCGTTGACATGTACTGCATCTCTCTGAATGTCAATAGATCTTACTGATTGCATTCTTTTTCAATGCCACAGGTTTGGCCTATTTAATCCTGCAATTGTCTATGACCACTTGGGAGAGATCTTCTCAGCACTTATCATAGGCAGCTTTATCTTTTGCATCTTTTTATATATTAAGGTAAGGAAGGGGTTGGTGAAAATGTTTCTGAGTTTTTTACCATCTTGCTGCCTATTTGGTTTGACTAAATAGTGTTTACAAGTGATTTCCTCTGCATATGAGATTGAATAACATGGTTATAGATGTCTAATGTTTCCGGCCCTCTTCTAGGGACATGTTGCACCATCTTCAACTGATTCAGGTTCCTCTGGAGATGCAATTATTGATTTCTATTGGGTGAGCCTCTCAACCTCGAACACTTCTTAGTTTTTTATTTTTATTTTTTAAAATTATTATTATTATAAGTATCTCCAGGAAAAATACATCTTATATTACATTAAAAAATATTTACTTTATGTCAAGTATTTCATCTGAGAACCAAATGCTGTCTAGGATGAATTTGTCAAGCTCTTGCTCCATAGAGTATGGCTTTCCTAAAATAAATAATTTTAGCTGTAATGTGGCCTGCTAGTTGAGCTTTAAAGGCTGGCAGTTCACCTAAATTAAACATGTTAGTTCCCCTTGAAAGTCGCCATGCATCTCCACCTTTATGAGAAGGAAATATCTGTTAGATAAATAGTAACCCAAAGTCGTCAACCATGTTGGTGTTTATATGATTCTCAACTCTTGATAGTTATTACCTTATGATTCATAACAAGATTCATTTTCATACAACAGTTATCATAGAATAACTATACACTGAAAATCTCAACTATAACAATGCAGCGAAATAACAAGATCTAGAAATATTAACCATGCACAATAGACACAAGAACACAAGAGTTTATCTTGGGAAACCCAACCTTGGGATAAAACCCAACAACTTTTCTATAGAAGAATTCAGTCCAAGATATTACTAGTACATCACCATCAATAGCCAAAATACCATACAAAGAAGATCCTCCTCAAGGCTCGCATTAGCAAGACCTAGCTCTGTCGACCACCTATTTCAACTAAGGGGTCAACTCCATGTACCATGATAATATGCACCTAATGGTGCTACCAAGTTGAAGACTTCCTGGTTCTACAAGGCATTTTTGGCCTTCAACACGTATTTTTGTAATTGGAATTTCCGCTCCCCTGCGTGGGATAATAATGTAATGGGTCTGGATGGATCATAGTTTAGGTTAGTTGCTTAGGACTTTATCATTAGAGGAGTCCCTTTCATCGAGTGTTTTTTTTCCTCATGTTATTAATTTGGCCTAACCAGCCTTATTAATTTCCCTCGAGTTTTTCACTCCCACAATAATTCTCCAAAGTGTTGAAAGGCATTCTAATGGTCGAGCCCTATGGTAGCTAGTGTCTAAGAATATTGTAAATGACCATGCTAGACATCTTCTAGAGTCTTGCGGAATTCCGTCGAGTCTACATGGTTTTTTTTAATTTTTTAAAATTACCCAGTTAATGGTAATTTTAATTAATTTTTGATAAAAATTGTAAAAACTAGGTCCTTGAGATTTTGATAGGGGTATTTGTGCTCAAAAGAAATGGAATGAGACCCCCTACACCCTTGGACCAAGTTTCAGCTCAATTGGACAAGTTTTGCTAGGTGTTTGTCCATGAGGAGTCTCAGTCAGTCTAAGACAACAATTTAATTGTTGGAATTGACAAAGTCAAAATTGTCAAATTTTTGTAATATGACCAAATTAATTAGAGAAAGAGTGGGAGGAATTACCTAAACCTATTCCTAAGCCATCCTAACCCTTTCCCAACCTTTACTTCACCCCCTCACCTAGTCATTAATGCAAAATGTCCTTTTCCCTTGAGGAGTTGTGCCCCCTTTCTAGAAGAATCTTAAGAAAATAAAAAAGTAATGAAGTGGGGCCTCTTCTCTCCCTTGGTGCGCCTCCCTAGTCCCTCCAACTCATAATTTGACTTTTCAAACCCTTGCCAACTCATTCCAGCTCATCTACCAAAACCCTAAGTGACTAAAACCCTAGGAAGTGCGCCCCCCTTTTTGAGATGCTCAATGATGCTATGCGATTGACACTTGGAGACCATCCAAGAGGGGTAACTCTTGGCTCCCAAGTATAAATAAGAGCCTTCCCTCCCTCATTTTAACATGATCTATTCTCTTGCAAGGTTACTCTACCCAAATTCCTCTTTTCTTCTCCATTCTCTCCCACTCTTCTCTCTCATTCTTCTTGCTCTCTCTTTCTTTTGTCAAGCTTGGGCAAGTATTTGTCCTAGCTTTCCTTCTAATAAAGAAATCTTTGGAAGAAATATTGGCATTGGGAGTCTTCTTGGTGTCTTGGTTCTACATTGGAGGTAACTTGTATTTGGTTTTGTTGAGTTTTGCTTATAAATCTAGTGTAGGGTGTCCAAGCAAAGTATTTTGCTTGGATAGATCTATTGTAGTATTGCCATAGATCTTATGTGTAGTAGTTTCCTAGTTTTAGCAAAGTATTTTGTTAATATCATTGGATCTACTCACTCCCTTTGCTTATCTTGTAGCTTAGTCTCTCATGTTTACATGTTACTAAGGGTTTATAAAGAGTAATTTCAGATTTGGAAAAATCCTTTTTACCCACTTATTTTCCTCTTAAAAATTTCTTTTCTTATCCATCTATTTCCCTTAACACTTTAGGTACATTTTATGCTCTTGAATAGCTTTCTTTCAACACATTATTTGCTGTCCTAAAGGTTAACAATTTATGGTTTTCACTAACAAAATATTTTTGAAGAATTTTGGTGTTTTTGTAGCATTTCCAGCAAGCATTAGCTTGCTGATTTTCTGCAGGTTTTCACCAAAAACAAGGAGGAACAACCCATCTGGGGCCATCTAAAGCCAAACAAACACCTCCCAAGTTTGGGTATCAAATACCCACTCTTCCCTCTCTCTAATTCTCATTGTAATCAAGCCCAAGGGAGTCCCAAGGGCTTTCTTTTCTCAAACAAATTTATTTTTCTGCGTTTTATTTTTATTGTTTGCCTACACCTAGGAAAGAGTTTGGCAAAACCAATCATCCTTTATTGTAAAACTAGGAATTTAGTTTTATTTTCAGCATTGCTTTTCATTTCTAGTTTGCTCCACTTGTCCTTAAGACAAGGTTGTGTGGCTAGGATTAGTTTCCTTTCAAGTTCTTTATTCTTTATTGTTTTCCTACACCTAGGAAAGAGTTTGGCAAAACGAACCATCCTATATTGTAAGGCTAGGTGATTAGTTGTGGTTTATTGCTTCTAGTGCATGTGTATAGTTTATCTTTAGATCTTAGAAGCTCTTTTCTTTTCATTTCTTAAGCTGTGGAGGCATAGTAATTTACTTGTGTTTTCCACACATTTCTTTCTTTCCAAGTCTTACTTTGCTTTCAAGTTCAATCACTTAATCTCTTTCAAGCTTAAGCAATTTATTTCACTTTACTTGCAAGCACTTAACCCAACTTAACTTAACTAAATATTTAAGGCTCAATTTACTTTAGATCCATAGGATTTCAATTTATCTAGTTAATTAGAGCACCTTTAACTGTCTCAACTTTGCCAACAAAAAAAAAACCTAAGGAAGAAGCAGGGGGTGATAGATCAAGGATGGTCTCACGACACTAGGTGTCCCCTTTGTGGAGTACTTTTGTTTCCTGATTGACCTGTGGAGCTAGGGTGTGGCCTTGTTTGCCTCACTTCTTGAGCACCCAACAATCTTTTTGGTATAAGCGGGGAGAGTTCTAGGGAAGTCACATAGTTTTAGGATGCACACTTTAATTTAATCAACTTAATCAATCCTAAAACTAAATCCACCTCAACTTGGTTCAATTTCATAATCTTTTGATGGTTCATGGTCTTTAACTTTTGCAAACATTTCTCTTAAGTTACTTTACCCTTGTGGATAATTAACTAGAAGTTGCGCATCTCTTGCCCATGGAGGCTCTTTTATTGGACCTTTCTTTTTATCTTTAATCACCCCTTGAAGTTGCACATCTTCTAGAGGCACTTCTTGTTTGGGCTTGTAGTTATGTTGATGCCATTGAAACCACCCCTTGAAGTTGTACATCTTGTGGAGGCACTTCATTGTTTGGGTGTGTTGGCTTGTTGTGTTGTGGTGATCATCTCTTGAATACTCTTTCCTTTCCCTGCACAAATAAAGTCAAGTTAGTTTTGTTAATGCTTGCTTTCCTTTCTTGTTCATAGTTGTATATTGTTGTATCTTTAGTATTCTTTATATTCTTTTGTATAGATAGTTGTATCATTTATTTATTCAATTGTTGTAAGTAATTCTTTTGTATCTAATTGTAATCTTTGTAAAGTTTGATTTCTAATCTCTTTGTAACTTTAGTTGATCCCATTACCCAGCCTTAGGCACTAGTCTTAGTTGACTTAAGAAAATGGCTGCTTCTCATTGAAATCTTGCATTTGCATTGTTGACTCTCATATAGGCTAGATTTCCTAGACCTTTAACCAATTAAAATCAACTCCTAGACATAATCTTTTAACTCACATAGTAACTAGGGTCTACCCCCCTTGGCTTTCCTAGAAGTAAGCATAGATAGAAGAAGTTCAAGTCGAGGTGACAGTGGGCTTGAACTTAGACATTGTGTCTTCGAGGACACATTAAGTGGATTGAGGCTTAGTCAACGTTTGCAAGTGTGTATAAGGACGACAACAAGCTCCTCAATAATATGGCCAAGAATAACCAAACAAGAGCTTCTCCAAATGTGGTGCACTCTCCAAGATAACCAGTAACCCAAAAATAACAAAACTGCTAAAACTGCAACTGCAACTGCCTTGTGCGCACTGCAGAAGGAGTTGTCTGCCTGTCAAAATGAAATGAGCCAGTCCTGTATTTATACTGATCTGGGCGCCAATCTGGGGTCGACTTCTTATTTCTGGGTCTTTAATTTTATTATTATTTTCCCTGTGGGGTCGACTTCTCTTCCTGGGTCTTCAACTTCTTCCTGGGGCTTCTGTAATGGTGTAGATGGGTCTTCTTGTATTTTCTTGTGGAGAATGATTGCCCGAAGTTGCAAATCTCCAACAAGCCATGGACTCTAATAATTCCCATTGTTTGAATATCGAGACTTTCTTTCATTGGTTTGCCTGTATTTTGAAAAATTTAGTAATGACTAGAAATCAAAGCACTATGTCTGTTAATTTTTTTCATTTTATGGGTATGTGTACTGAATTGAACTTATTGTTCTTTCATTTTTTTAGGGTTTGTTGTCGTCCTTATACACACCTACAAGCGTGGAGAAGTCTCCAACCCACTTGGTGTGTCCTTGGAGGCACAAGCCTAAGTCCAAACCCACTGTCACCTCGATATGGACTTCTTCCGTCTAGGCTCATTCCTAGAGAAGCCAAGGGGGGTACACCCTATTTAACTATGTGAAGGTTGAATTAATGATCTAGGAGTTAAATGAATTAATTTGTTAAGGAACCCTAATCCAATGAAACACAACCAATGCAAGGATGCAAAATCTTTAATGAAAAGCAAATCCTTTATTTAAAAATAACAATTAAACCAGCGCCTAAAGATTACCACAATGGAGTCAAAGAGATATATAACAGAAGTATGATTATGAGATATCCACAATGGAGAAATAACTTTAGACAATATGTGTTGATATGAAAAAGAAATGCTAGAAATAAATAATGCTTTTAGACAAGTATTCACAAAAAAATGCTCCAAAGTAAAGTGCTTGGGTAAGTAACTTGCTTGTAAAGTAAAATCGCACGGAAAGTAAATTACACAACTTAAACAATGAATCTGCTTGAAATATAAACTTCAGATACAATCTTGTGAAAGTAGTGTGTTGGTTCATTTTAAGATAAGTTTTAAGTCTCTCTTAAATTAGGGGGAATTGAGATGTGAGAGATACAAGCCTAGACTATGTGACTACCCCAAGTCCCTTCCCCTTCAACCAAAATGAAATGCTGGGTGCTCAAGAAGAAGGACAAGCAAGGTCAGATCCAAAATGCTTGGGTGCTCAAGCAATGAGGACACTTAGTGTCGGGAAGCTATCCCCAACTTACACCCCTTGTAGCCTCCCAAGTCACCCTTTTTGATGGTGAAAGTTGTATTAGTTGGGTGCCTAATTAAACTAGATATGATTACTTCCCAATAGATAAGTTACTCCCCTAATTAATCTAGGTGTGGCTATCTTGCAAATAAATTCGAAAATAAAGCAATAAGTAAATTTAGATCCTAGACTCGCGATGTTGCATGGATGGCTAAGCCAATCTCTTTGCAAGGTGTGGGCACAAAAATAAAGCAAATTAAAATGACTTGAAATAGAATAAGCAAATGCCTAGCCACACAATTTTACCTTAAGGACAAGCGGGGAAAAAGAATGAAAGTAAAGACTATGCTACCTCACAACAATGGCACAAGGAGGAGGACAAGCCTACCAATTTTGTGCCAAGGTGGGTGTAAAAATAAAAGATTAATCTTTGCACAAAATACAAATAAACCTAGCCACACAACCTTGCCTTAAGGACAAGTGGGGCAAACAATAGATGCAAAACAAAAAATTAAACTAATCTAGCCTTACGATTTTGCATGGATTGGCAAGGCCAAATCACTTTGCAATGTGTAGGCAAACTGAAAAGATATAGAATACAAAAATTTAACCTTTGAAAGAGAATGCAAGCCCAAGAGACTCTCTTGGGTTGCTTACAATGCTTGAAGAAAGGAGAGAAGAAGAGGGTTTTGAAACCCAAGTTTGTGAAGATTTTCCAGGTCCTAACAAGCTGCCAACTAGGTTTGTCTTTGACCTCAAGTTGGCTCTAAGTTTCAACTGTCAAACAAGGGTTTGCTGCTGTTTTATAACAACAAACTGTTCATGAACTTCATAGCTGTTTTGTTACAGTTACATAGGCCTTTTAGGTGCTCTAGCATGTAGTTTTTATCACCAAGATGTTAGCACATGCATACCATAAAATATGTAACACACCAAGAGATCTTTACTTCTGAAATAATGCTATTCTAAACACTAGCATACATTAAAATGAACACATGTATTTTGGTCAACATGACCCTGGATAAAACCCCCACGGGGAAAACCAATTTGGAATATGAGTGTATATATGTGGAGAATAGAAGGTGGAATACAACAAGTACATGAAACAAATGAACCTGATACAATAACAACTTGACTCAAGCTGCAACACAAGTCCAAGAGGTAGAGATTCGCCCTCCTCACAAGTTGCCCAATCCACTGAAATGAAGTGCCCTAGTTGCTGGAAGCTCTGATGGAGAAACCCTTGCACACAACTCTGAATCTGTGCTCTACCTTTCCACTGAAACTGTCCTCAAAACAATCCGACCACTGCAAGTCCTCCCTCCTATAAGTGCGCCCTCCTGCCCACCACTACTCTCTCCTGCCCACCACTGCTCTCTCCCTGTGGCGGGGCCCCAAACTTGGGACCTTGTTGACCTCCCTTGCCGGTCTTCTTCTTGCCCTTTGTCCAAAGAGCAAGGTAATCATCACCTTGCAATGTCTGCTGCTGTCCAGAAGTCTCTGATGCAAGTCTAGTCTCCTCTTGAACGAAATCATCCCACAATCTCTCCCAAGTGGGCATGATCTCTTGTGGCAACAATGCCACGAACAAATGGACCCCATGGTTTGGTGAAGCTATTTAAAGCTGTCCTCACCATAGAGTCTGGGTCCACTACCTCTCCAATGGCTGCAAGCTCGTCTTTGATCTGGGTGTATCGGATAAGGTAAGAAGTAACCGACTCATCCTTGAGCATGTGAATGCCCCTGAGTCGATCAAACAAAACCATCTTCCGGTTCTGGTTAGAGCTCTAGTAAAGCTTGCATAGAGATGCCCACATCTCAAATGCATAGTCTTTCCTAGTCAAGTGGGGAATGATGTGATCCCTCACTGCATCACACATCGTCCTTGTTATCCCCGATATCTAGGGATAACCAGGAGATCATGTCTCGAGGCCCACATGGTCCTAGACATGGAGTACGAGAGCAGATTGACTTGAGCATGGCCCTTGAGGGCCCATCTTTTCTCCTTCTCAAGCCAGACTTGTCCTGTCAGCAGTACCAGCCTCCATCACTACCGGCCTGGCCTTGCATCAGAAAAGGCTCTTGCTTCATGAGGTAATTGGTCCGAGGTATCATGGTATGTGTCATATTTGATCATTATAACCTTCTTATGTATGCATTAGATCTCTT
>JZKD02S0111490.1:77490-90930 GCA_000966675.3 Picea glauca
GGCTGTCATAAAACAGCAGAAAACCATTTTATAACAGCAGAGAAACTTAGTGTCTTAGCTTGGTCAAAGACAGACCAAGAAGACTGTTGATAGTTCCTGGATTTTCTACATTGGTGAACATAACAAGGAATAATAGTCTCTCCTTTGCCCTTGCGCCCTCCTTAAGGAAGCATAAGGAAACCTAAAATATGAGTGGATGAGATTATCTCATCTCATCCCTAATCAATGGTTGAGATCATCTCAAAAGAATCTCAACTCAAAACCCACTTTACTGAAGTTTCACTTTATGTACCTCAATTCACCCACAAAGTGAATTAATTGTCATTTTAAGCTAAAATGACCAAATTTCACTTTTGACTTAAATCTCCTAAGTTAGTGAAATTAGACACATGGTACATGGTACAAAGTACTTCCCACATGTGTTTAGAAGCTCACAAACACAAGGGGACCACTTTCCAAGGTATCCAAATCTTGACACTCCCTCTTACCGAGGAAAGTGCCCTTCACCCGCAATCTCATCCCTACAGTGGACATGGTTTCCTATTGGCATATACTCGGTGACTATGGATGTACCTTAATCAATGAAAGTAGTCTCTGACACAGATTTGATCAATCTACGTGATCTATAGATGGAAGTGTCTCTCCACCTATCCAAGATCACCTAGATCTTTGTATCAAACCAAAGATCTCAACCTTGGTCTTTCACCAAGGATTTCTACCTCCTGGCATCTCACCAACGATCACTACTCTTGGCATCTCACCAAGAGTCTCCCCCTCTTGGTATCTCACCAAGAGTACCAGGATCTCGACATCTCACCACGATCCTGAACTTGGCCTCTCGCCGAGTAGCTTCCACCTGAAGTGGAACCAAAATCTGATCTGCCCGTCTCCGTAGCCAAGTGAGGCTCAAGCCTCTGTGGTGCCCTGCCGCTCCTTCTCATCAATCTCTGATGCTCTGAAGCCCCTGCACCAACCCTATGTCTCGACAACTCTGAAACTGAAGCTGTCCCGGGTGGACCAGTCACCCCTGATGATGGCGTCCATGAAAACTGAGTCTGAGCTCCCTCTGAATCACTACTATGAGTCAATAGGTCATCCTTAACTCTATCTCCCCACCTGATGCTGGATGGTGTAACAACAGAAAAAGTAGTCGGGAATGCACACTCTCTCGCAAACTGTTCATTGAACTCAAGCTCCTTTGCTGTCGCTGCTGAAACATCCTGCTGCTTCCTCTTCTTCTTGGGACACTGTTCTGCATAGTGATCCATCTCCCTACAAGAAAAGCATCTCATTGTGCTCATGTCTCTTTTTCCCACCACTGCTTTCTCCCTATGGCGGGGCCCCAAACTTGGGATCCTGTCGACCTCCCTGCTGGTCATCTTCTTGCCCTTTGTCCAAAGAGCAAGGTCTTCATCACCCTGCAATGTTTGCTGCTGTCCAGAACCCTATGATATAAGTCCAGTCTCCTCCTGAACGAAATCATCCCACAATCTCTCCCAAGTGGGCATGATCTCCCTGGCAACAATGCCACGAACAAATTGACCCCATGGTTTGGTGAAGCTGTTTAAGGCTGTCCTCACCATAGAATTTGGGTCCACTACCTCTCCAACGGCTCCAAGCTCGTCTCTGATCTGCGTGTATTGGCCAAGGAAAGAAGTAACTGACTCATCCTGGAGCATACGAATGCCCTCGAGTCGATCATACAGAACCATCTTCCGGTTTTGGTTAGAGCTCTGGTAAAGATTGCAAAGAGATGCCCACATCTCAAATGGATAGGCTTTCCTAGTCAAGTGGGGAATGATGTGATCCCTCATTGCATCACACATCGTCTTCTTTGCCTTGTTGTTCCTCTTCCTGAACTCTGCTAACAAGACGTGAGCAATAGCAAGAGGAATAGGAACAACCGCCTCAACTATATCCCATAGTTCGAGGTCCTCTAAGACAAAGACGATCTTGGCCTTCCAAGGCGACCAGTTGCTAGCTCCAACTAGCCTATCCTCCACACGCATTTGAGATGCTGACATCACTGCCCTTTGTACTCAAACTGATGCTACAACTGCAAAGGAACATTGTCTCACTCCTGTCAACACAGGTGTGAAAAGAGACAAACGAACACCGACCTTACTCCTAGCAATATAGGTGTGAAAAGAGGTCGTGAAAAATCAGCCTCACTCCTACCATGTAGGTGTGAAAAGAAACTGACAAAAATGTCCACCAATTGCTCTACAACCCTTCAAAAAATTCTGCCAACAAGCTGCCACTAAACTCAGTCAATGGCTGTCCACAAAATCTGTCCAAAAGGTGTCTAAAACAATCCAACAAGATGCTGTCCAAAACTCAACAAAAATCAGCCACCAAGCTCTGATACCATGAAGATTTTCCAGGTCCTAACAAGCTGCCAATTAGGTCTGTCTTTGACCTCGAGTTGGCTCTAAGTTTCAACTATAAAACAAGGGTTTGCTGCTGTTTTATAACAAAAAACTGTTCAGTAACTTCTTTGCTGTTCTGTTACAGTTACATAGGCCATTAAGGTGCTCTAACATGTAGTTTTGTCACAAGATGTTAGCACATACATACCATAAGCTATATAACACACCTAGAGATCTTTTAGAGCTGAAATAATGTCGTTCTAAACACTACCATGCATGAAAATGAACACGTATTTTTGGTCAACAAGACCCTGGATAAAACCCCCCTGGGAAAAACCAGTATGGAATTTGAGTGTATAAATGTGGAGAAAAGAAGGTGGAATACAACAAGTACAATAAACAGATGAACCTGATACAATAACAGCTTGAACCAAGCTGAAACACAAGTCCAAATGAAGAAGATGCACCCTAGGATGGTGTGCTCTACTCACAAGTTGCCAAAACCACTGAACTGAAGCTCTCTCCCAATTTGAAGCTCTGATGGAGAAACCCTCCCACAGTACTCTGAATCCGTGTTGTAGCTCTCCACTGAAACTGCCCTGAAGGCAAACTGACCTATGCAAGTCCTCCCTGCTAGCTGTGCGCCCTCCTCTTAGAAAGAACTAGCTCCACAAATAAATGAAGGACTAAGATTGCTGGCTACCACCGTAATGTCCCTTTCCAAATAGGAGCTCCAGAGAGGAGGCTTAATGGTCTAAACCACCTTGTTAGACTATAGCCAGGGCCAGAAAAGGGGTAATCAAGGTTACTAGAGGTCACTCCAGTCACTGGTGTTATATTCAGAAAGTGACATTGAGTTAAAAAGGGTTAAAAGCGCTTTTACGTCATTATGAGCTAAAAATAGAAGTCAACAATGAATTAGGGTTTTAGCAGTAATTTAGGGTTTTGGAAGTCAACAGTGAATTAGGGTTTCAACAGAGATTTATGGTTTTGGAAATCTATAAAGGAAGGGTTAGCGACCTAATTCATAATTATGCAGATTATGACTTGTCATTGAGGAGAGAGGCGCATCTCAGGAGAGATAGTTCAGTGGATTCCAGGAGGAAGACACCAGTTGGCTGATTTCGGTGTTGAGAGACACACCCTAGTCACCGGGAAGATCACATAGGTCTTCCATCATCCTTCAACAGCAGTTACTCAGTGTTCGACAGCAACGGCGCATTCATGCAAAGGGAGGGCACAACTTCTGGGAGGTTTAGAGATCGACTTGTCCCATCCAGGGAGAATTCCAAGATTTCCCTCCGACCCATTTGAGAAGAAGGCAAGGCGCATCTTTTTCCTAGTTCCTCGCCAGATTCCGACAGAGGAATCATCTGGGGCGCATTTTCCAGACTTGGGAGTACGACACTTTTGGCAGATACATTCAGGGTTCCCGAGCGAGCATGAGACCATATTCAAGGAAACCCTTTTGACCCATTTCCCAGTAGACCAAGGCGGTCATTTTGAGACACATCTCCTCCGATTCCGACGGTGGAATCACTAGGACGCATTTTGCCAGAGAAAGAGGGGCGCATTCCCCCAGGGGGATCCATCCGGGGTCCAAACCCACCAGCAGAGGGGTTCAACAGTTACCAGTACTGAGGACTAGGGAAGGGTGCATCATTTGGGATAGTTTCCAGGCCATTTCGAGAGGTATAGCTCCCAGGGTGAACTTTCCAGACTTCTAGCAGTTACCGTACGAGCTGCCATAGTTCCAGCGCATCCATTAATCCCGCAGTGCTCACATATTGCAGGTATTATCTTTTGTTGTTTATAGGAGGGAATAAGTAGCATTGGGTCATGACTTCCATCAGGACATGACCCTAGTCGAGTACTGTGGACTCAGACTCAGGAATCGCCCCAGAGAGCTACAGAGAGGACGACCGCAACAACAACAGGGGAATAGCATGGATTTCATCCGAAAAGTTGGTAAACTCACCATACCTTCTTTCGACGGATCGTCCAAATGCACTGCCAGAGCTTGGGTACAGAAGCTAGACACATACTACAAGCTCAACCAGATGACCGAGACAGAGGCCATCGGTTTCGTGACCTTACACTTGGAGGGTGAGGCACACGAGTGGCGGTATCATGGATTGGTGACATTGGGTCACAGTCGCATCACTTCCTATAGGGAGTTCACAGAGAGGCTCATCGACAGGTTTGACAGGAGGGATCCCAAGATCCACTTCAGGGATCTAGCCCAGCTGAGACAAACTGGCACAACAGAGGCGTTCATCACGGAGTTTCGGTGGGTAGCCGTGGCAGTGACAGATATATCAGAGCCCAGGCTGATCATGCTATTCACAGAGGGACTCACCGAGCCTTTGAGAGGATGGGTGAAGGCATACAGGCCTCCCACCTTGCAGGATGCCATCCTTCGCACTCGAGATTTGGCAGACTCAGTGCCAAAGACTAAAACCTTTTCCAAACCCTTGGTACCCTAGAAGGATCGAGAGAGGAAGCCATTTCAGAGAGAATGGAAGGGCAAAGAGAAGTTGGATGACGAGACTAGGCGAGAGCTAATGAGGAAGAAGCTTTGCTTCAACTGCAGAGACCCTTGGGTCCCAGGCCACCGGTGCATGGGCAAGGGAGAGATTCATTGTATTGAGGTGGCAGCAGACAACGTGGACAGTGAGGAGGAGGAGTAGGACGGTGGATCCACTAGCTCAGAGGAGGAGTCAACATAGGCAGAGGAGCAACCTCCCCGTAGACCACCGACACTGACAGGAGCCCATCCTCCAGTAGTCCCATAGCCGCCTGAGCTGGCTAACAGGAGGAAACCAGGAAAGGGAGGAGTCATAGCGACCCTTTCTGGTGTTCCCAGGTATGATACCCTCCGGATCAGAGGGACTATTCAGGGGCAACGGACAATCGCCCTAATAGATGGTGGGGCCACCCACAACTTCATCGACGCTTTACTAGTATCAAGACGGGCACTTCAAACAAAGGAGTTTGAGGGGTTTGATGTTGCAGTAGAAGATGGCCACACAGTGGAGTGTCTAGACAGAGTTCAAGACTTGGAGGTAAAGTTAGGCAACTATATAGTGAGAGACACATTTTATGTGGTTGACCTATCTGACACAGATGTAGTGTTGGTAGTCCAGTGGATGATTACCTTGGGAAAAATCACCACCAATTACCAAACCTTGGAGATGGGATTTAGAGACCATGACGGGAAGAAGGTTGTTCTAAGAGGTATGTCGACAGGAGCACCCAGGACAGTTTTAGCCAAGAGGATGGAGAGGATATTCAGACATGGGGAGGTAGCATATGCCGCCGAGTGTTTGATCACTACGTGGAAGGATTCAAAGGGTCAACAACAATATCATACAGAGATCAAGAATTTGTTGGGACGACATCAACATGTTTTTGATTCGATTTCACCAGGGAGACCACCTGACAGGGGGTTTGAGCACACCATTGAGTTGGAAGAGGGGGCCAAATTGATGATCACCCCCCCCTATCGTCATCCTAGGAGGTTGAAGGATGAGATAGAGAAGGCAATCAAGGAATTGCTAGCGATGGGACACATCAGACCGAGCAGCAGCCAATTCACTTCTTCAGTTGTCTTAGTTCTAAAGAAGGATGGCACCATGAGGATGTGCATTGATTACTGAGCCTTGAACAAGAAAACCATCAAGAACCGATATCCTATCCCACACATTGACGAGTTGCTGGATGAACTGCATGAGGCAGTTTTCTTCGCAAGGATTGATCTATGCTTTGGGTATCACCAGATCAGTATCCGAGAGCAGGACATAGGGAAGACGACATTTCGATGTCACTTTGGACATTTCGAGTTCCTGGTTATGCCATTTGGGCTAACCAATGCACTCGCCACGTTTCAGTTTTGCTTGAACCACATATTCAGGGATTAGTTGAGGAAATCAGTCTTGGTTTTCTTCGACAACATCTTGGTCTATAGCAAGACATGGCAGGAGCATATGAGGCACTTGGATGAGGTATTGAGCATCATGAAGGCACAGTCATTATATGCCAAAGAGTCCAAGTGTGAGTTTGGTATGACAGAGTTGCTTTACTTAGGCCATATCATCAGTGCACAGGGGGTACAGGTGCACCAAGAAAAGATCAGGGCCATTCTGGATTGGCGAACGCCCAGGAATGTAATAGAGTTGAGGATTTTCTTCGGGCTGTGGAGCTATTACAGGCGGTTCGTCCGTGGTTTTTCTTAGCTTGGAGCACCGCTGACGAATCTTACCAAGCATGGGGCTTTCATCTGGACCGAGGAATCACGAAAAGCCTTTGATCACATGAAGGAAGTCATGAGCACTTGTCCAGTATTGGCATTACCAGACTTCACCTTGCCATTTGTACTAGATTCTGACGCATCCGACGAGGGTATCAGGGCAGTTTTGGTGCAGGGAGGACACCCCATTGTATTAGAGAGCAGGAAGCTCAGTCAACCCGAGAGGTTGTACTCCATTTATGACAAGGAGATGTTGGCAATCATGCATGCCTTGATCAAATTCAGACAATACTTGGTGGGCAGCCAATTCGTGGTCAAGACGGATCACAACAACTTGAAGTATTTCCTTGAGCAGAAGGACCTCAGTGAGCACCAACAGAAATGGGTGATGAAGGTACATGCATTCGACTTCGACATAGAGTATGTCAAGGGGAAGAAGAACATTGTGGCTGATGCACTATCGAGGAGACTTGCGGCCTATTCTTTGATGGAGATTTCAACAGATTGGAAATCCCACTCGTTAGTGGAATATTCCAAGAACAAGTTCGCTTGTGAGGTGATGGATGGACAGATATAGGATGACAGGTATAAGGTCATTGACGATGTCATATTCTACAAGGATAGAGTCTACTTGGTGCCAGATTCGGGGCTCAAGAAGAAGATCCTCACAGTAGTTCATGATTTGCCACTAGAAGGCCATCAGGGGTTCTTCAAAACCTACAGACAGATTAGGGAGAGGTTTTCATGGAAGGGCCTCAAACATGACGTTATGAGACATGTCAGTGAGTGTGTGACTTGCCAGTAGAACAAGACAGAGCATGCTCTTCCAATAGGGCTACTTCAGCCACTCCCCATTTCAGAGAAGAAATGGGAGAGTATATCGATTGACTTCATCATAGGCCTACCCAAGGTCCAGGGTAAGGACTGTATCTATGTAGTGGTCGACAGATTGACCAAGTTTGCTCACTTCTATGCCATACCGACAGAGTACAACGTAGTTTAGGTAGTCAAGCTATTCTTCAGGGAGGTCTTCAGACTTCATGGGTTGTCGAGGAACATCGTCAATGATAGGGACAGTCGGTTCATGGGGACATTCTGGAGAGAGTTATTTCGGTTGGTGGGGACAGAGCTGACACCCAGCCCTAGCTATCACCCTCAGACAGATGGGTAGACCGAGATTGTCAACAAGTGGGTTGAAGGATATTTGAGGAACTATGTAGGTGGACAATAGAGAACATGGGTAAAGTTGTTACATCTAGGAGAGCATTGCTACAACACCACTTTCCATATGTCCATTGGTATGGCACCCTTCCGAGCATTATACGGATATGATGCTCCCACTTTGGTAGACTTGGTTTTCGGGGAGAGCAGAGTTCCCAAGGCCAAGGATTGGATCATAGCGAGTCAGGAGATTCTCAAGTTGTTGAAAGAGAACCTATAGACGACATAGAACCGATAGAAGATGAGTGTGGACAGGCACAGGATAGAGCACAGCTTTGAGGTTGGGGATTTGGTTTTCTTGAGACTCCAACCTTACAGACAGTCATCTCTGAAGAAGAGTGGGGCCGAGAAGCTCAAGCCCAGATTTTATGGCCCTTACAGGATCATGCGCCGAGTAGGCGAGGTTGCTTATGAGTTAGAGCTTCTAGAGGGGAGCAAGATTGATAACGTGTTCCACGTATCTTGCCTCAAAAAGGCAGTGGGACAATTCATTAGCACATCAGAGGAGCTTCCCCCATTGGATGAGGAGGGACAATTGGAGCTAGTTCCGGAGGAGGTGTTGGAGTTTCGGGAGTGAAAACTGAGGAGCAGGGTCATCAGAGAGTGTTTGATCAGATGGAGAGGGCCTCCAGTAGAGGATGCTACTTGGGAGAGCGAGCAGGTGTTGCAACACCTCAGACTGGTATTGCTTGAGGACAAGCAATTTCGGGAAGGGAGGACTGTAATGCCCCTTTCCAAATAGGAGCTCCAGAGAGGAGGATTAATGGTCTAAACCGCCCCGTTAGACTATAGCCAGGGCCAGAAAAGGGGTAAACATGGTTACTAGAGGTCACTCCAGTCACAGGTGTTATATTCGAAAAGTGACATTGAGCTAAAAAGGGTTAAAAGCGCTTTTAAGTCATTATGAGTTAAAAATAGAAGTCAACAGTGAATTAGGGTTTCAACAGTAATTTAGAGTTTTGGAAGTCAACAGTGAATTAGGGTTTCAACAGGGATTTAGAGTTTTGGAAAGCTATAAAGGAAGGGTCAGCAACCTAATTCATCATTATGCAGATTATGACTTGTCATTGAGGAGAGAGGCGCATCTCAGGAGAGATAGTTCAGTGGATTCCAGGAGGAAGACACCAGTTGGCTGATTTCGGTGTTGAGAGACACACCCTAGTCACCGGGAAGATCACATAGGTCTTCCATCGTCCTTCAACAACAGTTACTCAGTGTTCAACAACAAAGGCGCATTCATACAGAGGGAGGGTGCAACTTCTGGGAGGTTTAGAGATTGACTTGTCCCATCTAGGGAGAATTCCGAGATTTCCCTCCGACCCATTTGAGAGGAAGACAAGGCACATCTTTTGTCTGGTTCCTCACCAGATTTCGATGGAGGAATCATCTGGGGTGCATTTTCCAAACTTGGGAGTGCGACACTTTTGGCGGATACATTCAGGGTTCTCGAGCGAGCATCAAGCCATATTCAGGGAAACCCTTCCGACCCATTTCCCAATAGACCAAGGTGGTCATTTTGAGACACATCTCGTCCGATTCCGACGGTGGAATCACTAGGATGCATTTTGCCAGAGAAAGAGGGGCGCATTCCCCCAAGGGGATCCATCCGGGGTCCAAACCCACCAGCAGAGGGGTCCGACAGTTACCAGTACTGAGGACTAGGGCAGGGCGCATCATTTGGGACAGTTTCCAGGCCATTCCGAGAGGTATAGCTCCCAGGGCGATCTTTCCAGACTTCCAACAATTACCGTATGAGCTGCCATAGTTCCAGCGCATCCATTGATCCTGTAGTGCTCACATATTCCGGGTATTATCTTTTGTTGTTTATTTGTATTCCAGCTAAGATCCTTTTGTCTTTTCATCTAGCCGAGTTTTGTCATTTTTTTAGCCGCATTCGACCTTTTGTAATCCGCAGAGATATCATAATATAAACTTTGCAATCCTTTGTTGCATTTATTATTTGTATGACCATTTATATGTTGTAAACAATTGATCCTACACACACATTAGCAACGTTTCCTAGACTAGCCAAGTCATGAACATTACACCATGAATGTGGGCGCCCAAGCTTTCCTCTCTCAATGCATCCAACCTCATCCTCATGCTCCTCTCCCAACTCTCTTGGTGAACATAACAAGGAATAATAGCCTCTCCTTTGCCCTTGCGCCCTCCTTAAGGAAGCATAAGGAAACCTAAAATATGAGTGGATGAGATCATCTCATCTCATCCCTAATCAATGGTTGAGATCATCTCAAAAGAATCTCAACTCAAAACCCACTTTACTTAAGTTTCCATAGTTTCACTTTATGTACCTCAATTCACCCACAAATTGGATTAATTGTCATTTTAGGCTAAAATGACCAAATTTCACTTTTGACTTCAATCTTCTAAGTCAGTGAAATTAGACATAAAGTACATGGTACATGGTACAAAGTACTTCCCACATGTGTATAGAAGCTCACAAACACAAGGGGACCACTTTCCAAGGTACCCAAATCTCAACAACATTATGCTTTTCCTTGGAGATAACTCGCCCTCCTTGTTGGGAAACATCACTCTCTCATGCTATATAAGAAAGTTGACCTCTCCATTGTAAGACTAGTTGGAGATTGGGGAAAGAACTTGGCTATTGTAATGCTATTTTGTACACTCTTTCAAGAATAGATAAAGAAGACTTGGGAGGTCAAATGGTGTATGGTGCTACATGAGTGGATGCTTGAATGTTCTATTATGCTTTTAGGTAACTTGTATTGGTTTATATTTTGCATATCTACTCTTTCTAAGGCCTTTGAAGGTGTGTTGTCACACAGTAGGGTAATATCTAACTAGCCAGTCTGCTCTTAGATTTTACTATTTTCTTACATATTAAGATTTTAAACTTGCATATTTTTCATATGAACTAATATGCTTCTTTGAGTTTTCTTGTGTAGGAAGTACCTTCTTCTAACAGACTATTTGCAAAGTAGAACAAGACTTTTTTACAGATTGCCAAAACTTGGAGAGGTGGTTGATTGGATCACATCCATCACTGGTTCATAGATGAACAATAGTCCCTCTATCATTCACCAAAAGACTCCATAGCCCAATGATTCGATTCTTGAAGAAATACTTTCACTCTCTCTCTCTTTCTCTCTCAACCTTTCAAAATCTCTTTTTCTCTTGGTTACTTTTGGTTGCATGAAAATCTTTAGATCTAACTTTCTTTTTAAATCTTAAAAATCTAAGTTTGCATGCATAAGAAAAGTTTGATCTACTTTACCTTTAGAAGCTTTATCATCTCATTAAGATCTAGCTTGTAATCTAGCTTTAGCTTACTTTTTAAAGGCAAATTTTAAAGCTAAAGGTAGTTTTCATTTCTTAAGTGTTCTAAAGCTATATCTAGGCATCTCTTTAATACTGTTTGCTGTTTAATAACATGAAGTAATATCATTGAGAAAGGGCCTTTATTTTCTTGCTTTGTCAGATTCTAATTGCCAGTTTAGTATATTTTTTACTTAGAATATTTTTACAAACTTTGTACATCAACTGACATCTTTTTTTTGCAGGATCTTCCAACAACTTTTCAGGCATCTTTTGCCCCAACTAACTTGCTGTTTTGAGCAGGTTTGCGAACAGTTAAGGAGAAACTTTGCCTGAGTTTTTGAAGATTTGGAACATACTGGACATCCAAAAGTACCCCTTCTTCAATAAACTCATTTGGAAACCTTGTAAAAACTTGTGTTCCCCCTAATGAATGATCACAAGTCGTAGCCAAAGAAAAAAGTGTAACCGAAGTAATAAAATCATTGGGCTATACATAGCCCAATTTTCATCCCCCCTGGGGGATTGGTGTCTTGTGGTGCGATTGTTTATTTTTGCTTTAAGTTTCTCATACTTTCAAATTTTTATCTAAGAAGCTAAAACAAACTTCAAAAATTAACCCATAACACCGCATAACATTAGTTAGTTTCAATTTCATAGATTAGTTTAGATTAAATTTTATTTTATTTTTAGATTAGATTTCAATTGCAGCATTTATTTTCCGTCATTTCAAATTTAGAAAATGAACATTTCCCCTCAGCTCCCCGGTGTATGCTCTGAACCCTTGCGAGCCTAGCTCGACTTGGGGAACTCATCAGAACTGGGGTTGGTCAGTGTGGAGTAGTTTAATTAGGGAAATCTTTAAGTTTCTATTGCTTTGATTGAAAACCGCATAGAGATTGTGTGTGAAGTCAGACGAGAACTTTGAGATCTAGGTTCTCCCCGTGTTGCACATTCGACATCTCTATTGAACTTGTTGGTGAAGTCATTTGGGCTTCGGCGAGTTCTCAACAAATTCCAATTTGCGGGGTAGCCTATGAGAGGCCACACCTAGATTAGATTTGCTTTCTTGTATCACTCTGTACACACACTGCACACTCAAAAGTTGGCTTGCAAACATGAGAGGCACTTCACGATAAAACTAAACAACTCATTAATAATGAAATTTATCAAGAGCACTTGCAATACATCTCCATCACATTTACATTTCAGCAGCATTTGATTATCTCACAACAATCTATTTGGCACTGGTCTACAATCTCCATATATTGCTTATCATTTCCTTTTAGCACTTGTATCTATTTTCAAGTTATATCTTTTATGCAAGTACTTTACATGTTTTGAATATTTTCATTATAAACAATTTGATTTGTTGTCATATATGCTGCTAGCGTAGATCTTGTATCTTGCTGTTGTTTCATGATAAACTCCTAGAATAATAATTGTGCTTAGATTTAGTTTGAGCCTTAGATTCTTTTATTAGGGACTACGCCCCCTTGGCTTTGCTAGGAGTTGGCTTAGACAGAGGAGTTGAGGATCAGGTGACAACACTTTGACTCGAGACTTGCCCCCAAGGACACACCCAATGGATTCAAGTTTTTTCCACGCTACCCGAGGTGTGTATAAAGGCGGCAACACTGCTCTAAACAAATCTGTGTGTTAAAACAGAAAAACAAAAAGTAATAAATGATTTAAGGACTGAAATTTCACATGGAAAACTATGCAATATTTGCCTATGATTGAAATGACGAAATCTAATGCAATTATTTTATGAAAAACGTGTTAATAAGACTACAAAACAGAATTTACAGCAGAGGCTGAAAATGGTGCAGAAATCTATGCAAATAAATCAATATGAAGTTGGGCACAAAACCCAATGCAACAGACAAAACATGCTTTTCTGAATTCACAAAACAGAAAATACGGCGAAGAATTATGACTGTCATTGTGATTTTTTTTTGTGTTTGCTAGTGTGTCTGTGACCTGCGGGACTAGCCTCTGGCTGAGAAACTGCGACCGAGGGGCATCTAAGCTGTCAAAATCACATGGGGATCGCACCCGGCCTGGGCCACACCAATCCTTAGCATGGATGGATTTTAGGTGTTTCCTCCTGGTAGCGGCAGGTTTCAAACCTGGGTCGCTATGCAGAATGAGGAGAAATAAGAAAAAAAAAGGGGGCTATGGGGCCCCCAAACAGTCAAATATATATATTTTTTGCATTTCCTATGTTTTTCTTGCATCATTATTGCATTTTGTTTGCATCATTATGTTTTTCTTGCAATATAATGTCTTATTTAAAAA
>JZKD02S0111490.1:97814-108871 GCA_000966675.3 Picea glauca
TGAAATGTTGTTTACATGCTGAGTATTTATGGCTGTCATAAAACTGGTTTTTGGGCATTAATCATTGATAAAAATCAGTGAGTCTTGAAACTGGGTGGGGTCTGAAATTTTACATGGTATTAGAGCTGAGTTAAATGAAATAGCAGATTTATATCAGCAAGACAGAGAAGGGGACAGAAGTTACTTCACCGGACAAAATTTGGAATTTTTTTTTTCTTTAGTTGAGAAGGGTCAATGGCTACTGGTTTAAGTGTTGAGGACAAACTTGATGGGGCAATAAATTTTGGTGCTTGGAAGGAGAGAATGATTTTGTTGTTGCAGGAAAGTGAGTTATGGGACATTGTTGAGAACTCCACAACAAACCTAGTGAATGTACCCACAAATCCTACTCTTCTAGCAACCTACACCAAGAAGAGTATCAAGGATAAAAGAATCATCCTTGATGCCATCAAGGACCATTTGATTCCTCATGTGACTGGGAAGACAAATGCCTATGAGATGTGGGAGTCCGTAACGAAGTTGTATCAAAGTACAAATGAGAACCGAAAGGTCGTTTTGAGAGAGAAATTGAAAAGCATTAAAATGGCCAAGGCTGAAAATGTGGTCACATATCTTACCATGTTGACACAGGTGAGAGATGAACTTGGAGCTGTTGGGGAGGCCATTGCTGACAGTGAACTTGTGAGGAAGGCATTGAATGGGGTGACTAAACAATGGGCTGTTTTTGCTGAGGGCATTGTGGCTAGGGAGAACCTTCCCAAGTGGGAATGTGTTTGGGATGACTTTGTCCAGGGGGAGATCCGGAGAGGTTATGTGCATGGAAGTTCATTTACTTGACTTCTTCTGGACGGACTTGGAAGGCTGCTCCTTCCCACTTGAATCTGAAGGCTGACTCCCTTTGATCTACTCAACCTTCGGAGCTACTTGCTCCTCATTCTCTGTCACCCTGCTTGCCATTACTCTCAAGGAACTCCACAATTTTCAATTGCTTAGGACCCGCTGCCCATTGCTCAGACCCCTGCTCGAGGCTACCTGCAAACTCCTACTGTTGCCTGGGTCCTTTTCTGGGCTGCCCGATTCTACCAACCTGCTTCTCGACACTTATACTCGTTGCCTGCCTACTGCTCGAAAATTTCTGGGCAGTCTTCCCGTTGCCCAAGTGTTTCCCAAACCTGCCCGGGGCTTGCTCGACCTTTTTGCTGTTGCCCAAGCTGTCTCGACCCTCTTTGCAGCTCTCTATGCCCGGTTTTCCTCATATCTCAACCCACGTGCGGATCTCAGCCAAGATGCCTCAGAGCTTTCTTTCTCTGTTGGTGGACTTACCCACAACCTCCAATTCAGACTACTGACTATATTTTGGTCCCTCTGTTGTCACCTTGACGACTTTGTGCGCAGCTCCACACCCCAACAGCTGTCACGCGTTCACACGACTGATGACTTACTCTCTTCACATGCTGTCGACGACTGTAGGCCGCAGCCTCTTCTCACCACGCTCATCCACCTCATGATCTCCACGTTGACGTCCACACAACCACCCTTATCGGCTGCTGCAGCCCATTCCTGGTCGGCTGTTCCACGGACGACTGGTTGTAGCCCTGTCGACTTTCCTTTTGCAGTAGTCGACTACTTCACACCTCGACCCGTGACTTCTTACTTTGCCTTTGTTAGTGGCTCTTCCACAAGTCTGTCGTGCCCACGAGCCCTTCTGACTGTTTATCTACCATGCGACCTACCACACCATTGCAACTCTGCAAATAGCCCATGTGACTGTCCATTCTACTTAGCACACTCGACCTGATCCTTTACTCAATCTGTCCGCCACATCCTCTCTTCACCGGGTCCTCACCTGTGCTTCCATAGTCACACAACCCGACGACTCAAAATGACGATCGTCTTCTTTAATTGGTGGTTTGATCGTCCTCTCGACCTCATCATAGCAACGAGCCTTACTGCGAGCTACACCTCCCAGCTAATAGGCGGCTGGATGTTCCTAGGCGATTGTTGCTCGAGTCACCATTGCTGACGAAGCTTCTCTCTGCAGTGACTTCACACAACTGTCCTAGCCACTCAACACACGTACGTTTTATGGATCTGTACCTTAAGATCCGTACGATTTCTCTCTTTTTTTCTAAATTTTTTTACCCAGCAACTACTTTGTTTGCAAAAATAATTTTTCTAGCAAACAAAAAAAATTCCCGTTGCTACAAAATCAATCTTCAGTGAAAATATGGTTTCCGTCAAAGTCAGAGCTTTGATACCATGTTAACTTTTCATGAACCTAGCACACGATTGTTAATACCGAGCGAAACTAATTTACTGAATGACAATACAACTAGGTTCTTAACAAACATCAACAGAAGCATTAACAACAAAAACCATAAAACATTTGCACACGAGACTCGGGTTAAACCCCTGGAAAAACCCTCGCGGGAAAACCAATTCTGTGATGATTTTATTGCTATAAAATCAGGGCTCCCGTCTTGGGATAATGTCCCTTTTGAAGAAATACAAATCAGCAAATAGGCTAGCCCAAGATCCGTCCTTTGATCTTGCTGGCTACTATCTTCTTGCTACCCCTTTGCACCCTTTCCTCGGCCCCTGCCCCGACACACCTGAGTGCTCACTCATTCTTTGTGTACCATCATCGTGTCTTCTCCTCTCACCTACGCTGCCTTTTATTACATTGTGATTTGACCAAATCAATCAAACCCTAGATCTCTAAAGTGATCAAAGGTTGAGATCTAATCTCACCTTCACTTAAGATCTAACGGTCATGACTTAATCAAAATCTCACTTATGTCACTAATGCCAATAACATAGGCATTTAACTTACTTAACAAAAGAACATTCACTTTAATAATTTAACTCATAAGGTGAACTCCCTAAGGTTTACTGAGAGGTTACAAGGATGACTTCCATAGACTAGACACCAAGCCTCTGTGGAAGTACCTGTTTGATGCTACAAAAACCAACATGCTCTCTCCTCCTCTATATCCAATGCAATATGTGCATCTGCTAGTGTGGAGGATGACCCCTCAAGAGGATCACCATCATCAAAAGTGACTGGCTCTAGCACCGGTTCATTAAGATCCTAGTTAACTCAACAATATTGTCTAAACCCATATCATCAGGAAACACACCCCACATCTTTGTCTTTCCCTTCACCCACTCTTCTCTCTTACTGTAAATAAGACGAAGACTGTTGTGCACATACACCATTGTCTCTGCCCTGAACTGCTCAAGCCTGCTCTTCTTCAAACTATACAAATTCCCATATGTGCTCCAATTCCTCTCATAACAAGAGGATGAAGTAACTCGAGAGAGGAGCCTCATGTCTAACTGTTGTAGAAGAGGGCATGTTGCCCCATGAGTTACCCACCAAGCATAGGGCTTCTTAGCCCCCATGTCTCTGAGCACTTCATAGCCTCCAAATCTCCCTGTGCCAGTGGAAAAATCTATGAATCCCTCCTCCACCTCATCAAGGTATGCTCTATCCTAAAATATCCGTCTAAATGCATCCTTCCTCCCTTGTGAAATCTCACCATCCATTTGAGGAGAGAATCTGCATGAAGGCCCACAATTGAGCCAATCATTAGTATAGTATTTGGGATTCAATGAGTGAGCCAAGCAATGTAGAGGTGTGCAATTCTTATCCCACCTGCTGATAAGAATATCTTGTATGGTGGTGAATAAGGTCTCTGCTGATGTCCCATACTCAGGGCACCCATGCTCTAAAACAATGGTCTTCATGGACTCAATCATGGAATCCCACCTCTCATATACCTCTCCTAGGATGGGCTTGTCCATGTCTACAAACCGCAACAAAGAGATGATAGGGTCCATGATCTTAATGGTAAAATCTACCCTCTCCCACCAACCATCATCTAACACTGTATCCTTGACCCTTTTTGAAGAAGCTTGATCCGTCTTTCTCCAAAAAGACCAATACTCTTAAATAACCATGAACCCAAGAGTGCTCTTGACCTCCCTCAACCTCTTAAGCATGATGAATGAGGAGGCAAACTGTGTATCAACAATCTTCAACAATGATAGATGTGTATATGATTTGTAGATTGTGAGGGAATTTGTATGGTTTTGTACGAAATTGCGGATATGGCGTGCATCCTCAATAAGACTTCCCATCCATGTTACTTCTGCAACAATAGATTTAGGTGCTAAATTCAAAGAATGAACAATGCAAGGTGTCCAAAATATTTGTGGATATTTTGATATGCTCGTTTAACCATAGACAATGTCACATCATTGTCACTCAACCAGAGGCACTTACACATGCCACCCTCGAGCATAGTAACCTTTTCTTAGATAGAATGATTCCGGCAAGTCCACTCTAGAACTAACAGATAAACCCTAACCATAAATACCACTGCTGCATCAACAACACAATACCAAGAGAACGTACCTCTACTACTAGAAGCGTACCTTTACCAAGAGAAGCGCACAAGAGAGATACCAAAAAGATTGAGAATACTCCACAGCAACTACTGCACTATTCTCTCCAGACTTGCTCCTCCTTCTGCTGCAACTGTTGTGCTCCTTAGAGTTGCGCACTAGATGAGTAAGTGAGTGTGTCCAAATGAGCTAAGGTGCCTCCTTATTTATACTAGCCTGTCCAAGTGACTTTTCCAAGTGGGGTCAACTTCTCTTTTTGGGGCCTTCTATTTCTTTATTATTATTCTCCTTGGGTCGACTTCTCTTCTAGGGTTTTCACACATCTGTTTAATGGTTCTCTTACTCCCGGAATATTCTATTCTAAGTACAAAGGTTACATTTGGAGGTTAATACCTCCTGTAACTACCAAAACATCAACACTCCCTCTTAGCTAGGGAGGTATTAAATAAGATCTTCATCATGCAATGGTCTCAAACACATCCATCCATCTTACATGACATGGACAAGACTCACATGGTCTTGCAGACCAGTCTACAGGTAGCATCACCATAGCTACACAGGCTATCTCATGATCAAACATATCATGTCACAAGTATCACCATCATAGCCACACATGCTCTGTCATAATCACACGCACATACTATCTGATGGTCATGTCACAGTAATGCATCTGGGGCCTCATCAACACATGTAGAATCTCTATTGTGGGCACAACCTCATTGTCCTCTCAGACCTTATGTCACCAGAGTTCTTTCATCTAGCTCACACAGAACTCGGCTTCTAGCTCACACTGAACTAGGCAACCATCTAGCTCACACAGAATCTGGAATATGTAGTTGAGCCAGTTTACATAGAACTGCACTACTACCCAATACGAACGGAGTCTGGGCAACTGCAACTCGCTAGCTCACACAGAATTTGGCAACTAGCCCTATAGCTAGTTCTTCTGTTTGGCACAGCAGGCATCTAGCCCACAGTGATTGGGCATCTAACCAAGAGGGTTAGGCGATGTAGTGCGCACACACTACCCATCTAGCCGAAGGCTACAAAACACCTCCAACCACACAGGTTGGCCCTCCAGTTTGAAAAGCTATGAAACTTGTCAGCCCTGAAGGCTCGACATCTGCTGACCTTGTGCGATGTCATGCTGACTAGTGCCACAGTCAGTAACGTGCCTATAAATGACCACCTGTTGCTGCTACACTCTGCAAGCTACTGCCCCAAGAATCGCATATGTGACTCATCACTCCCTCTTACAAGGGATGTCCTTCTGGACCACACCAAGCTTGTCTCTGAAGTATTCAAACTTTACCCTTGACAGAGGCTTGGTCAACACATCTGTTATTTGCTCGTCTGTGCCAATATACTGGAGCTTCACAACTCCCCTTTGCACCAGATCTCGGATATAATGGTACTTGATCTTGATGTGCTTTGAATTGTCATGGAACACGGGGTTCTCTGACAACTTTATACAACTCTGGTTGTCACAGAAAATACAAGTCACCTCCAACTCGAGATCAAACAACCCTGCAAGTAACTTTCGAAGCCACACAACTTCGCTACAGGTTGAATATGCTGCTATGTATTCTGCCTCGGCTGTACTGAGTGCCACACTAGTGTATTTCCTGGTGAGCCACGATATCATAGCTGAGCCCAGACTGAAGCAACATCCATATTTACTCTTCCGATCTGTGACACTACCGGCCCAATTTGAATCAGTATAGCCTTGCAGTCTTATCTTATGATCCGAAACATATTGGAGTTCATAATCAACTGTACCTTTCAGGTATCTCAACACATGCTTTGTTGCAAACAAGTGAACACGTCTTGGTTCAACCATATACTGAATCAAAGTGTTCACCGCAAAGCATATATCTGGCCTAGTGTTCATCAAATACATCAACGAACCAATCATCTGCCTGTACATGGTGACATCCACTGTCTCTGAAGAAGTATCAGTCAATAACTTCAGGTTCGTCACCATTGGTGTGGGCATGGATTTACAATCCATCATATCAAATCTCTTCAAGATTTCTACCGCATATTTTTCTTGCCATAGGAAAATCTCATCCGGTTTCTACCACACCTCTAGACCCAAAAAGTAATGCATCATACCCAGGTCTTTCATCTCGAACTCGGATGCAAGCTTTCTCTTGCACTCTGTGATGAGCTTCTTGTCCCCTGTTAGAAACAGGTCATCCACATATAACAGTAATATCACTGGTCCACTATCCTCAACCTTGTAGTAAAGATTAGGATCTTCTTTACTCTTGGTAAATCCCAAGCTCATCAGAAAAATGTCAATTCTACCATACCATGCCCTGGGTGCTTGTTTCAACCCATACAAGGCTTTCTTCAATCTGCACACATGAGTTTCTCTGTCATGTGTCTCGAATTCTTGTGGCTACTCCACGTACACTTCTTCTTCCACTACACCATTCAGGAAGGCTGTCTTCACATCCATCTAATGTACCTTCCATTTCATAACTGCAACTATTGCAAGTATAGCTCTAATCGAAGTGTACCTCGCCACATGAGCAAATGTCTCCTCATAATCTATTCCTTCTTTCCGGTAAAAACCACGAGCCACGCACCTTGCCTGGTATTTCTCGATACTGCCATCTGCTGAGTGTTTTGTCTTGTAAATCCATTTGGAACTCACAACTGATTTCTCTTTCCGTCTCAAAACCACATTCCATACATCATTCTTAATGATGGATTAGTATTCCTCAATCATGGCATCCTTCCATAGTTTCTTTTCTGTAACCTATTCATAACAGGTAGGCTCAACATCAATGATATCACATAACAATGCCACATAACTGGAATATGGTCGAGGTTTCTTGCTTTCTCTGAAAGATCCATCTGGAGCACCATACTTCTCGGCATCCTGAATAATCTCACGAGCCCAAGCTAGTCTTCTTTTCTTTGTAATCGTTTCTGTAGGTCTTTGTGTTTTTTCCATGTCATGGTCCTCAAGACCATACTCCTCTGGCACATCAACATTACCAACATCTGACTCTGCAACTCTAGGAGCTTTAGGCTTCTCATCGTGGATCTCATCTGTATGATGCTGCCTCGATCTACTGAAGGCTGCATACTCATCGAAGGTAACATCTATGCTAATCTTGATCTGTCTATAACCAGGGGTGTAGATTCTATATTCCTTTGATGTCTTACTATATCCAACAAATATATCCTTCTTGCTTGAAGGATCCAACTTCGATCTCTTATCCTTTATTACATGAATGTGTACAACTCTATGTCTGGATAGTTTGCTTCAAGTCTCAACTAGAGGCCATCTAAACTATTGCCTTCTACAATTGTCATTATAGCTCTCTCTCAGAGCTATTACCTGCGACTTGCCTTGAACAAAAAACAAGAGCAACATCTCCATGGTAACCTTTGTGGAGTTTACAAGATAACCTACCTGGAACAAAGTCAACAACCAAGAACATCTCCTAGAGGAGATCAATTTATCTTGTAAACAAGTGCATTATTAATATGAGCATTTACTAGAGTGTTAGTCATACCAATAATATTCAAGTGTTACTAAACTAGCAATAGCAATAGAAATAATAAAATTCTAAACACTGCTATTCTAGTTACAATACTTACATAAATTGCAACAATATAAAATATCAAACCTGATATGCAATATAAAATATCTTCCCATAGCCTTTACTGCTTCCATTATCATTCGGTTCTTTCTTTTTGCTGCCCTATTCTGTTGAGGATTGTAGGGAGTAGTGAGCTCCCTCTTAATCCCAACTTCTCTGTAGAATGCTTTGAAGTCATCTGATGTGAACTCTCCTCCATTATCCGCTAAGTGAAGTGGCTGTCATTGGTCCACACACGTCTGAATGCGTGATGTAAATTTGACTTTGCTGTCACTGCTTGGGAACTGGCTCTTCTTGATGGTCGGTCTGCTCCATGTCTCAAACTGGAGGCTATCTAATATGTTGCCTTCTGCAACTGTCACTGTAGCTCCCTCTCAGAGCTGTCACCGATGGCATGCTTTCGTGGTAACCTTCCTGGAACACATACATCTCCATGGTAACCTCCATGGAATTTGTAAGATAACCTGCCCGAGACAAGAGCAACAAGAGCAAAAGTATTTCCAATATAATAACATTTTCGTAAGAACATATCTATGGTAACAAGAATAAGAGACAATTTCATGGTAATCATCATAGCATTGTTAATGTTTAAGCCATTATTATAGTTCTTTGCATTTCAATAGATAACAACAACATAAGACAAGATCACTAAGAAATACACAATGACAAGAGACACAACATTTATCCTAGGAAACCCTCTAGGGGAAGAAAATCCAACAAAACTTCCTTATTATAGATAGCCAATACAATGCCAAGAGATAACTTAAGCTACTACAAAAGATCCTCTCCCAAAGATGCGCCACTCTCTCTCCTTCTCCAATTGCAGTTCTAAAACTTGTCTCTCAATGAGCAAGTGAGTTGTGTATCTAAGTGAGGTGCCAACCTCCTTATTTATACAAATCTGGCACGTGTGAAGTGTCTCTTCACTGGTAGGGTCGACTTCTCAAACTGGGTGGTTATAACCACCTTTATTATATTTCGGGGCCTCTTGATATATTCTGGGGCCGACTTCTTCTTATGCCTTTTACAATTACATTATGACGAATCCACAAAAGGGGATTTGGTCCTTATACAATAGCCGACATGATCAATCCACAATGGGGATTGATCCAATGAATAATATATCAAATAATAATAAGAATACACTTTGCAGCTACATTATTTCAACACTCCCCCTTAACAAGAAGGGTATTCTTCAACAACATCATGCAAGAGAGAGAGGACAACATCATCAACAACATCAAGTGGGTGAGAGGACATCATCATCAATATCATCTTGGAACACGGACTGGCGTATCTATAAATCATCGAGAGTTTTCTTCAACGACAACATCGTCATTCTCAAAGGAATGCAATCATCATCTGCATCAATATGTATTAGTATAAAACTAATACATCATCATCATCACAGCACGAGGTTGGCTCATCATAATACAGGACTGGCTTTACGTCACAGCTGTCAAGCTGGAAGCTCAGTACTCATCTTGCTTTACGTCACAACAATCAAGCTGGAAGCAAGATACTAGACTGGCTTTACGTCACAACTTCTCAAGCTAGAAGCACAGTACTAGTCTCATCTCAATGTCTTGCTTTACGTCACAACACTTAAGATGGAAGCAAGATACTAGATTGGCTTTACGTCACAACTGTCAAGCCGGAAGCACAGTACTAGTCTCATCTCAATGTCTTGCTTTACGTCACAACACTTAAGCTGGAAGCAAGATACTAGATTGGCTTTACATCACAGCTGTCAAGCTAGAAGCACAGTACTAGTCTCATCACATCGTCTTGCTTTACGTCACAACCGTCAGGTTGGAAGTAAGATACTAGACTGGATTTACGTCAAAGTTGTCAAGCCGGAAACACAGTACTAGTCTCATCTCATCGTCTTGCTTTATGTCACAGCAATAAGGCTGGAAGCAAGATACTTGTCCTGCTTTACGTCACAACAATCAAGCTGGAAGCAGGATACTAGACTGGTTTTACGTCGCAGCTGTCAAGCCAGAAGCACAGTTCTAGTCTCATCACATCATCTTGCTTTACGTCACAGCAATAAAGCTGGAAGTAAGAGATGTCTTATCATAGCAACTACTCCCCCTTTCGAGGAAGGTCCTTTTGGACTATACCAAGCTTATCTTGAAAGTGCTCAAACTTTACACGAGATAGAGGCTTGGTCAACACATCAACAACCTGTTCATCCGTGCTAACGTACTGGAGCTTTAAGGTTCCTCTCTGTACCATGTCACAGATGTAATGATATCAGATCTCTATGTGCTTCGACCTGTCATGGAATACATGATTCTCTGTCATCTTTATGTAGCTTTGGTTGTCACATAGGATCGTGGTTGTTTCCATCTCTAGATCAAATAGACCGATCGACAACTTTTGAAGCCATATAGCTTTGCAGCTGGCAGAACATGCAACAATGTATTTTGCTTCCGCTGTGCTGAGAGCAATGCTGAATTGCTTTCTACTCTGCCATGAGATCATGGCTGATCCCAAACTAAAACAACATCCTGAAGTGCTTTTCCTGTCAGAAACACTTCCTGCCCAATCTGCATCAAGTATATCCACTCAATGTGAAATCATGATCTCCATCATAGCTGAGACCACAATCTATTGTACCCTTAAGGTACCTCATCACATGTTTTGCAGCCACTAGGTGAACATGTCTGGGTTCTACCAGAAATTGACTCAAGGTGTTCACGACAAAACAAATGTCTGGTCTGGTGTTCGTCAGGTACATNNNCGATCCAATAATCTGTTTGTACAGTGTGGCATTAATCAATTCTGACGAAGTGTCGACCAACAGCTTCAGCTGCGCTTCCATGGGTGTATTCATGGACTTGCATTCCAACATGTCGAATCTCTTCAGGATTTCGACTGCATACTTCCCTTGATTAAGGAAGATCCTCTCTGGACTCTACCATACCTCAAGACCTAAGAAATAATGCATTAGGCCAAGGTCTTTCATTTCAAATTCCGAGGCAAGTCTCTTCTTACATTCAGTGATGAGCTTTTCTTCTC
>JZKD02S0111490.1:118093-129185 GCA_000966675.3 Picea glauca
GTGGCAGTTATATATATGTGAGCCTATTTGACATATTTAATGCATTATTGATATGATATATGGTCTTATATTGAACATTGAATGCCCATTGTCTTCTATGCTTTGTTGAAGAAGTGTTTTAAGGCTTTGCCTAGCAATCATTGACTTCGTCAACAATTGCATTTTGTCATTTTGCTCATATATATCTATTGAAGATAGTCATTGGTTTGATGAAGTACTAACCCACTGCAAGCACATACTCTAGCTTTGTTGTCTTGTCTCGCAAACAGGTGCCATCCAGTGGAAGAACTTCTCCTGACTATCTCTCTTGGGCAGCAATCTGTGGAAGGGGTCCTCCTTGGCTTAATCTTTACTCTTTAGCCTTCCTTTAAATCCAGATTGCCTTAGGGATGTCTCCCTTGGACTTGCCCTCCTAAATAGAAAGAGCCCCCCATCGAGGTGACATTGGGTGGGGGAAGCTCCTGTTACGCCGGTTTCAAGCCCTGACTCAAGCTTTTAAACCTTTCCTACAAACCGTGCGATAACAGGCCCACATAAGAACTTCTCCATCTATAAAGGCAACTCTAAAGCCTTTCTTTTCTAAAGCTGAAATGGAGAGTAAGTTCTTTGTCAAACCTGGTACATACAGTACGTCCTTTATTTTTAGTGAATTCCCTGAATTCAATTTGTGGTTTGATTCTCCCACTCCTTTGATGTGATATTGGTAATCATCTCCAAGTGTCACTTTCTGAGAAAACTTCTTTTTTGAGATACAAGAGAGAATGTCTCTTTGTCCCGTCATGTGCTTGGATGCACTACTATCAATGAGCCAAGTGTCCTCTCTAGGTGTTACAGATCCTGAGAGGGTTGAGATTAAGACGTGGTCTTTGATCTGCTCTCTTATCATCTTTGCGGGTGGCTCTTCATCTTCGACTACATGGGCATGGTGCCTCGTATGTTTTCTCTTGTATTCCTCTCGTCTGGCTGGACAAAATTTCGCAATGTGTCCCATCTTATCACAATGGTAGCATTGTACAGATGAATAATCTATTTCCTTTCGTTGTCCTTTCTTTTGAAATCTCCTTGGATGAGATTCTTTATTATTGAATTTGTTTTGCTGTTGAGGCTCTTTATGAGTCTCCTTTTGGAAGTAGGGTTTCTTCCTTCCTCGTTTGGTGTGAGTAGCTAGGGCTTGATCATCATTCCTTGCCTGTAGCACTTCACGGTTAGATACTCTTGTTTCTTCTTGGATGCATTCTTCCCATAGACTATCAAACTTCAGTTTCTCCGTTCTAGCACATATTGTTTGGATGAATGCATCTCAAGGTCTTGTGAGACCATTTAGGGCCGTCATTATGAGTTCATCTTCGTCTATGGTATCTCCAATCGCTTCTAACTGTTCTTTGAATTCTGAGATTCTGGAGAAATATTCCTGAATTGTTTCTCCTTTCTGCATCCTTGTATTCTTCAGTTGAGTTCTTAGATTCATCTTCCGGTTTATGTTCTTTCCTTCATACAGTCTGGTCAAGGCATCACACATTTCTTTCAGAGTCTTCTTAGATGACACATAAGGAATCAGGTGGTCTTCGATTGAATTTGCAATGATTCTTTTGGCCCTGATTGTGTCCTTTTGATGCTTGGCTTTTTCTGTAGCATCGTCAGGTTTCGAAATTTCTCCTTTGACGAATTTTGCTAGGTCATTCTCTTCAAGAATGAGCCCAATCCTATACTTCCAGGCACGGAAGTTTTCCACACCTTCCAGCTTGTCAGCAAGCTTAGTGCTTGCAGATATCTTTTACTTGGAGCTAGGAAAATGACCGAAAAATGAAAATGCTCAAAATCAAATTCTGAACTTACCAAGAGGTGCGCTTGGCTGGGGCGAGTAGCCTGGTGTGTTTGGATCTGAGAAAATCCAACTTTTGCTCCTCCAAACTTGATCTGCAGATTTCTGGACTGGTGCTTCTGGTTTTTTGGTACCTTTGGTACTCTGGTACACTGGTTTTCTGGTACTTTGTGAAACTAGGGTTTCACTTTCCAGGAGATCTAGCCATTGAAAAGTTGCGTTGAGAGTGACAAAGTAATCCTTGGGGGAGGGCGCACTTTTCTAGGTGGTTTTAGGGCTGAAAAGCTTCACCATCAAAAAGCCCTAATTTGCATGTACGACAACAGTGACGTTTTTCACTCTTGTGAAAGATGCTTCTTTCAGCTTGGCTCTGATACCATGTTACTGTTTAATCCATTATTATAGTTCTTTGCATTTCAATAGATAACATCAATGTAAGACAAGATCATTGAGAAATACACAATCACAAGAGACACAACATTATCCTGGGAAACCCTCTAGGGTAAGAAAACCTTGCAAAACTTCCTTATTATAGATAGCCAATACAATGCCAAGTGATAGCTTAAGCTAATACAGAAGATCCTCTCCCAAAGATGCGCCACTCTCTCTCCTTCTTCTCCAACTGTAGTTCTGAAACTTGTCTTTCAATGAGCAAGTGAGTTGTGTATCTAAGTGAGGCGCTAGCCTCCTTATTTATACAAATCTGGCACGTGTGAAGTGTCTCTTCACTGGCAGGGCCAACTTCTCAAACTGGGTGGTTATAACCACCTTTATTATATTTCGGGGCCTCTTGATATATTCTGGGGCCAACTTCTTCTTTTGCCTTTTACAATTACATTATGACCAATCCACAAAAGGGGATTTGGTCCTTATACAATAGCCGACATGATCAATCCACAATGGGGATTGATCCAATGAATAATATATCAAATAATAATAAGAATACACTTTGCAGTTACATTATTTCAACAAGCATTACCAAGGTGACTTGCCTGGAAGTAAAACAAGAAATATCTCCCAGAGGAGATGTCATTCCATCTTGCAAACAAGTAAAATAAGCATTTATATCAATAGTACTCATGTGCTACCAAGTATTCATTGTACCTAGCAGTAATAGAACCTTTCAAAGATTGCTGTCACAACTATAGTGTTTACTTGTAATGTAGCTATTATCAAACTTGATATGTGCAAATTGGAAACTTACCAATTTAATCAATCAAACCTGGAACCTGGAGTCTTATCTCCAAGAATAAATGTTGTTGCTTTTCTTCCAAGTCTCCTTCACTCAAGATGACAAGTATTCTCTCCAACCTGTCCCCTGTATTAAGACAATATGCTTTCTTGACAGAAATTTGAGTTAGGGAATATAATGCAAATAAAATCTAAAATCTCAACCTTAATCAATCTACTACTTTGACTAAAGTCAACTTATAACTCTAACTTTGACCAGAGGTTTGACTTCAACTTGTTTGACTCAAAAAAATTAAACTTGACGTTTTTGATGACTAAGGTCACCAGAAAGTGAACTAGGCTAGGGCGCACTAGGACAACCAAGAATTAGGCCCAACACTTAACTAAAAGTGCCCAACAAATTTGATTTAGGGTTTGCTGCCGTTGCAAAACCAGAAACCCTAGCTGGAACTGTCGGAAGAATGGCTAGCAAGCTGATCTAGGGCAAGAATAATTTCATCATACTTCAATGAGTTTCTCAACGAGTTACCAGAACTTCACTGGACCAGAGGAGCAACTAGCACTGCAACTGGTACTGCAACTTCTTCAATGAAGCCTTGACCTAGGGTTTATGAGGAAACCCTAATTTTCCAACTTTTGAATTTTGGAGATTTGATCTGAGGGAAAGATGCACCATCCTTAGGCGAGCTTCTTGGTGGCTTTTGCAAGTGCTCAACGAGCTTGACAATAGGGGAAACTGACGATCTTCCTTTCAATGGTTAGACTGTTCTGAAGGAAACCAACTCTGATACCATGTTAAAATTTTGATATGATCGTTTAACCATAGACAATGCCACAACATTGTCACCCAACCATAGGCACTTACACATGCCACCCCCGAGCACAATAACCTTTTCTTAGATAGGATGATTCCGGCAAGTCCACTCTAGAACCAACAGATAAACCCTAACTAGAAATACAATTGTTGCAGCAACAACACGATACCAAGAGAACGTATCTCTACTACTAGAAGCGTACCTTTACCAAGAGAAGCGCATAAGAGAGATACCCGAAAGACTGAGAATACTCCACAACAACTGTTGCACTACTCTCTCCAGACTTGCGCCTCCTTTTGCTGCAGGCTAGCTGCTGCTCCTTAGACTTGCGCACTAGCTGAGTGAGTGAGTGTGTCCAAATGAGTTAAGGCGCCTCCTTATTTATACTAGCCCGTCCAAGTAACTTTTCCAGGTGGGGCCGACTTTTCTTTCTGGGGGATTCTATTTCTTTATTATTATTTTCCTTGGGCCAACTTCTCTTCTACCGTTTTCACACATCTGTTTAATGGTTCTCTTACTCCTGGAATATTCTATTCTAAGTATAAAGGCTACACTTGGAGGTTAATACCTCCTGTAACTACCAAAACATCAACACAAATAGGTGTGTTATCTGTAATAATTTACACATAAGAATCAACACCTACATCTTCAATAACCTTAATGAACAACTCACCCATATATTGTGCATCCTTGTATTTCCAAGAGCATCCACCGCTTTCAAGAAAACTGCTCCATTTAGGGAAGATACCATGAAATTAATGAGTGGATGGCATGCTGCATCTGTCTAGCCATCAGAAACAATGCTAACACCTATTGAGGGCCATGCTGATTTGATAGGCTGTAGGATTTTATCCTCCTCCTTCTTTTCCTTAACCAAAAATGTGGTTCTAACTAAGTTGCACGAAATAGGGAAACGTTTCTAACTTCTAAGTTTCTGAAACCAGGATGGTACGAAACAAGGCCCCTAAAAATGGAAACGTTGGGGGAAACGCCGTATATAGTTTTTTTAAAAATAAAACATTATATTGCAAGAAAACCATAATGATGCAAAAAAATGCGATCAAAATGCAATAATGATGCAAGAAAAACATAGAAAATGCAAAAAAAAATATAATTGACTGTTTGGGAGCTCCACGCCCCCCCTTTTTTTTTCTTATTTTGCCTCAAAGATGCCCGAAACGTCGGCCGTACGGGCCGGGAAACGCTGTCGGTCGTACCGTACGACGTTTCCAAATCAGAAACGTCGTACGGTATGACAGACGATGTTTTCTGGCCGTACGTACTCGTACCGGTGTTTTTCTTCGTTTCGGGGGGGGGGGACATGGGGTTACCGTTTTCTGCAACTTAGGGTTCTAAGCTTCTCTGAATTAGGAGGCACATATCTGATTGGAGCCTGATCAATTATAGCTCTACACATCTCAAGAAACAAAGGACAACATTGAAGGAAATGAAGTTGCGATAGAAAAATAAACCATTGGTAAGATCAACCTCTCTCGCTGAAGTATCTTGTCCATCGGACCAACTGCCCCCCTCTTTCTTGCTTGTTGAGTTGCACTCCCACTCCCAAATATAAAATTGCTAGGTGGCTTCTTCAAGAATGGAAGATGATCATCATGTTGGCTTTTCTTGGATGCTGCTGCCACCTTTCACAAGCCAACAACGTCCTCTTTTTCCATTTCTCTTCCTTTGGATGGACTCACTAATTTACATGCTCCAAGTCCCCAAGGCAGCCCCAACAAATGGCCTTTAACTCGGTAATAGGTGCTTGTAAATTCATTATGGCAAAATCCACGTGTCCACAAAACATTCCCTCCCCCTTTTGTGTTGGTCCCATCTCCTTGTTTCCTTGTAACATACTTCCACAATGGATATTTGTTGTCTTGACCCTGCTGTTTTGCTGCAATAGTGATTTTTCCATCATTAGAAACTTCACTTCCAGCTCCACTTGCAGCAGAGGGGACACTAAAAGAGGATGCTGAAGTTGTAGGAGGGGCAACACCAACATAGATTTTCTTCCCTTTCCTTTGCCCTTTTCCTGTTGTCTTTGATTATTGAGCCATTATTTCTTTTGAAGGAGGAAGAAATATCACTGCTGTAATAACTACTGTAGGAAAAAACTTGCAATCTGGTCCTCAAATCCACTTGGCAACACTTGGAATGGAATCAAACCTGCACAAAACCCTCTTATCAGCTCACCAAAATCACCCACAACCCCAACTTGTTCAACAAACAATGAGAAAACAAAGTGAAAACTACTTTTTAGAGGGCGCGGGCCTCCCAAATTCCGTGACATGTGTCCCTAATTCGCAACACGTGCGAGATTCGTGTCTGACACGAATTTGGGTCATGTCACGTGCAAAAGGCACGACCCGAATTCGTGTCGAACACGAATCTGCAAGAATCCCTGTCCCCATGCCGGATTCGCGACACGAGGGCCATTTTGGACGTGTCATCTTTCATAGAATTTAACATTACCATTAGTTGCCAGCATAAAGAAAACTTTCTGGTCTTAGAGGCTTCTATAGGTCTCATTAATTCATAATTAACCTCTAGTTAGGTATTAAGACCAAAATTATGGGACCCAATAGTCAAATTAAGGCAAATTGGGCAATTTTTTTGGAAACGCGCTATACAGGGGTATACTGCCTTGAAACATGTTTCAGGCCGTATAAAATGTGTTGCCCACACGTGGGAGATGTTCGTACGACTTAAAATGCGTTTCAAGGTTGTACCAAACTCCTACAATTTCCAACCTCATCCTAGATTTCCTTCCTTTGTTTATGTTGATGCTTTCTAAAGCAACTTTCATTTGGGTCATCACTTCTTCAAGGCAATGGTCACAAACTAGTGTTAGCTTTTTAGCTCGGGAGGTACTCCGCATGTTTTGTCTTGTATGCGGGTATAACCCTATGTTTACAACTTTACACTACTAGGCACTTAACTTTGTAATGGGTTTTTATAAAGTTGTAAAGTGTTTTTTTTATTAAAGTGACTTTTTAATAAAGTGTACCTTCTAATTTTAAAGTGACTTTATTTCATAAAGTGCACTTATGTAATAAAGTGAAATGTACTTTAATATTTTAAGTGATTCATTTTGGAGGGAATGAATCATGACCCTTGATCTTGAAAAATGCATGATTAGATCTTGGCCTTTGGATTTAGGGTTGGGGAAGGTGAAAAGACATTTGGGAGGTAAAAGGTCATTTCCAGATTTCTAAAAGAATGCATTGGATAGTGTGCAAGACACAAGAGAGGAGATTGAGAGAGAATTTTCGAGTAGGCTTGAGAGAGGAAAAATAGGGCAGCATAGAGGGCACATTTACCAAGACAAAGTGGGCACAAATCCCAAGGGAGCATTTCTGTTTCATGGCTGAGTTATTTCTGTTGTGGGAGGCCGTACTGTACGGATCCGTACAGTTGTACATCAAGTGGAAAGGGCACAGAAATCAAGGCAGGGCTCGACACAGTTTTCAAGACTGTTTTGCTGCTGCTAGGCTGTACAGAACAGTCCGTACAGAAGGCTGTTTGCACGTTTTTTGAGGTGCTGCAATTTTTGGAAAGGCCTTACAACAGTACAGACTTGGCACAGATTACGAGGCAGATTTTGGTGGGACAGTTTGGATGTTGTAAGTGATTTTTCTTGGCTGGAAATGTGATTTTGCTGCTGTTATGTACTTTCTTGACGCTGAATAATAAGATCTCTCTCTCTCTCGTTGGGTTTCTCCACATTGGGGTTTTCCTTGGCATTTGCCTAAATTTCTGAGTTTTTCATGGGTTATTGAATGCTGTCCATTGTGTTTATTTCCGCTGCATATTTGCTTAGCAATGTGTATTTCTGCTTATGGAAATTTCTGAATGTGGGTGTGAGACATTTCAGAGTTCATGCAAACAGTTATCTCTAGGTTCCTAAGTGTATGACACAATTGTTAGCTTGCTGATTTTGTCATTAAAATTTCTACAACTAGTACATCTTTGCATGGGATCCATTTAGGGGGTGTTTCAGCCTATTTCTGCCCCCAAACATAACTGTTGGACAATGTTTGCACTTTGACCTTCTTGTTAGCATTTGGATCTAGCCGGATAGCATGTTTCCATGCTTGATCAAGAGGCCTTTTGGTTTTAGGAGCCATGGACTCTAGATGATGATAGTCCGTGAAGTAAAAAATGAAAACGAAAAATCAGAAAACAATTAGGCTGAAAATCAAAATACCTTCTTCAAAATAAGAATAGAATGGGCATTGGAAACAGAATAACAAAGATCAAACATGCAAATTGATTGCTTGTCCACCTTGTATTTGGTCTCTAATAAATAGGTATACCAGATATAGAGGATCTCCAACAATGGATGATTTCCAAACTTCAAAGTCAAACAACAAATGGTCTTCAACAATGTATTCGGTCACCCACAGATGATCACCAACAACAAATGATCGCTGTTCAATCACATCCTACAAGCTTAAGCTAAAGTAAACCCTCAAAGGCTCAAACATCATGCTAGCATAAGCAAAATTGCAAACCCTCAAGGCTCAAGCCGCAACATACTCAATCAATCCAGTCCATTGACACTCTAAATCTCTCAAGCACCCAAAACTCACAAGAATCCAATCTAAAGTGGGAGCGAGAGGCAAAGTAGATGCTTTATGGCTTTAGGTTTGGTGTTTGACCTTTCTTTTGCCTCCCAAAAGTAAGTTTCATCGTTTCTTTACAAGCTGGCAGCGTGTGGGGTTCACATTTTCCACCCTGGTGTCGAACTTGCGAGTTTGCTGAGCTTTAGGCGAGTTGAGTGACTTTCAAGCAATGGAAAGTATTCATCTCAGAGATTACTCGGAAAGACTAGGTAAGAGTTACAAGTCTCTGCTGATTCTCACAGCACTGGTTTATACTATATATTGTTTGCCATGATTAGCCTAGGCACTTGCCCAAGGTTTTATATGTAGCACCACCTGCATTGCTTCATTTCGAGGTAATTGAAATACAACTAGGCAAGGGATGAGCTATATGATGTAGCATAATCCTAGTTTATTATTCTTACCTTTTGGTAAGGCTCTCCAAGGTGTTAAGGTCAGCAAGGGTGGGGTTGCAGGCAAGCTATCTTCCAGTGTTTAGGGTTTAATGATGACCACGTGGTGATATACTCCACTAAGGTGGTTTGAGCTGGCGATATAGATTTCCCTATAGGAACCAGTCCAATGTGTAAAGAAAGCATGACTTGAGCTTCACATTCTTATAGTGGATTGAGTAGGCATGTGTTACAATGCCAATTACCATAACAATTTCTGTACTTGAATGTCCAATGTGGAGAACTGGGGCACTAATTCCATAAGAACCTAATATTTATATTTCTATTCTTAGTTGCTTAATTGCTTATTTTGCAAAAATCTAGATGACTATATTTCCTACTAATATTGAGGTGCATTATTATCATGCATGTCAAGGAATGATTTAAGGAAGCATTTTAACATTCAATGAATTGCCTCTTCATAGAAATCTCAAAGCTTATGAAATTCGGGAATCCAACTGATTCATGGGATTCGTACAACAAAATGAGGTGTTGAGAAATTAAGTTGTCTTCTCTAAGAATGCAAAAAGGCTCCAGACAGCCTAGGTCCCAGCACATCCTTATATTGCAGGTGCTGGAAATTAGTTGGAAGCAAGTGTGAATGAAAAGCCTAACTTAACCTTTTATACCAGTGCAATTGCATCGACTGACTCGAGATATATAAGATCTAAACTTCAAATAATCTGTACTTTAATATTGCCAAGGTAGCCAGCATGTTGTGTTTAGTCTGTAGGGTACTCGCTTTATGTTTTCAAGCACAAGAGAGTTTCTATTTATCTCAACTCCTAGCATTTATAAATCTTAGAAGTTAGAACATAAAACGTTTCACCTGCATCAGTTTGAGGCTCATTTACTCTTATTTTTGCTTCACATTCCGTAAACTTTGTGTTCTGCACTAAATTTAACTGCTCATTATCGTTCCACTTTGCTGGCCTTTTCCCCCTTTCACATAGATATTTTCTAATGAGATAGCTGAGTTTGTGTCAATACTTTCTTATGCTTCTTGATGGTATTAGTTTTCAAATGTAAAGATCTGTACATTTTTGTGATAAAAACTCATCCATGTGCATAAATTGAAGAACATGCACGTGAATCTTTTTATTATTTTATTGTGTTTATTGCTTTTAGGTTTTAGGATTTGAGAATTCAACAGAGAATTTTTTGTTTTCAGTCTTCCTCTTTCCCAACTACCAGATTCGTTTTCTTGCATGAAATTGTAATGGAAGCTCCTTCCACAATCTAAATGTTTTCCATTGTTGTTTTTCTTGGCTTGATAGTCTGATTAGTTTGCCATTTGCATATTGCAGGTGGAGTGTGTCACGACATTTTCACTATGTGCCAGAAATCCTAGCGGCATTTTTTTGGACTTTGCCAGGACTTTTCAATCATGTATGTGCAATATTTGCTTCCTTTCCTCTCCCTTCTGAAGTGAAGTTTTTCTTTATATATTTTGTTTCAAATAGTTATGAAAATATGCAGGATTTGGCCTTCCTGCAAATTTAAATTTTGCATCCTTATCTGATGGCAATGCCTTTCTTTTTCAGTTTCTTCCTTATTTCTATGTCATCTTTTTAACAATCCTCCTATTTGATCGAGCCCAAAGAGATGATCAAAGATGTCGAGCCAAGTAAGCATCTTGAATAGCCTTCTGGTTCAAATTTATTTTACATTAGATGGGTTTATGTACATTGTTTAAACAAACTTATTGTTTTTCAGGTATGGCAAATACTGGGATATGTACTGCAAGCAAGTTAAATACAATATTATTCCAGGAGTTTATTGAGCAATTGGATAGGTTAATTATGATAAGACTGGAATTTTTAGTCATTTACTTGATGCAGCCTGTAGCTTAGTGGTAAGGCCGATGCCCACTGGTGTTCGTGGAGCAGTGTTTTCTTAATTGAGCATGTGAAAAGATCGGAATCGGAAAAACAGATTACTTGTAGAAACATATATTTTCGAAAGTTTATCGAGCAGCTATAGATATATTTCGGAATCGGAAAAACAGATTACTTGTAGAAACATATATTTTCGAAAGTTTATCGAGTAGCTATAGAAATATTTCGGAATCGGAAAAACAGATTACTTGTAGAAACATATATTTTCGAAAGTGAGCAGCTACAGAAATATTTCGGAATCGGAAAACAGATTACTTGTAGAAACATATATATATATATATATATATATATATATATATATATATAT
>JZKD02S0111490.1:177320-193197 GCA_000966675.3 Picea glauca
TATATATATATATATATATATACTCAATCTTACGACATATACATATGCATAAGAATCATTAAATGATACTTGAAACAATGCGGTTACAAGTTCCTTACATTCAATTTCACAGTCTCTAAAAAAGTCTCAATGCAACAAAATCATACAATCTGCTAAAATGAGGTATAATCTGCCCAATTACATAATTAGACAATACAAACTTTAGCTCACAATGACTCAGCGTCTGTTGATCATTCAATGGCCCTTTACTACTCTCTATGGTAGTATCATAAATGTTCTTAACATGGCACCAATATTCCATCAACTAAGGTAACAAAACCTTTTTTAAATACTAAAATTCCTTCAAAATATCAATAATGTTATAGCTGAAAATAATTCCTTTTAAACTTATTTAGACTCCAACTATCTAGTTGGTCCTTCATAGTGGTATGATCAACAACAAGAAATATACAACAACCTTAGTAAAACCAAGAATATAACCGAGTAAATGCTTCCAATGCAATCAAAAGTGTCTTTGCATACAAGTTTTCCAAGTACAAATAAATATGACATGGGTTGCAATACAATACAAAGCATGATCTCTGCCCTTAAAGGACTACTCTTATTATAATCCTTTATCAGTTATTTAACATTTTATGTCAATACCACTAACTTATCTACCTTTCAAATATAAACACACAAGTAGTTTCTTCAGAACTATGGAAACTTATCAAGGAAAATTCTTCTAGTAAATACAATCATGGCCCATGAGGTATCGATATATTTTTTCTAGTAAATACAATCATGGCCCATGAGGTATCGATATATTTTTTCTAGTAAATACAATCATGGCCCATGAGGTATCGATATATATTTTTTAGTAAATACAATCATGGCCCGTTAGGTATCGTTATATTTTTTCAAATTTAAGAAGGTTTGAGGCCATATATGCCACCCTTGAAAAGTAAATTAAAAATAAACCGATCTCCCAAAAACCCATAAAAGTTTCATGAAATTTCATGAAAATGAACAGTTTTTGTGCCCAAAATATCTGCTATACGATGTGTCCATAGATCCCCTTAAAAAATGGTGTGAGAACATCCAATTGTGTTTTTCTTATGGTAAGGCATGGGCACCTTTGTGTGTATGAAAAACTCACAAATTTACTTTTCAAATAAATCAATAATTACTCAATTGACTTAAGGTTTTATGTAGAGGTTTAGAATGTCTAGGAGACACTATTGATGACTTTAAACATAGGTTTTAACTTTCATAACAAGATGATAAGTTGCAAATTTAGAGACTCAAAATCTTGAGGCAAATTTCTGAATATTAAGAGATAAATAAACACTTAACTAAATTTGCAAATTATCATACATTTTTTCCAGATGGTTGTAGATGTTCTCTTTGTCAAGTACTTAACTCCAAGTTTTCACCAAGAGGATTCTTCAAAAAAATTACTCCAAGCTCCAAAAATAGTCAATTACAAGAAGCTTACTAGTTGACCACCCTATCATATCCTCAGGGTGGTCTTCTTCCACTGGAACCCACAAGCTACAATGGGTTGTTTGAAGAGAGTATAATAACTAGTAAGAATAATGTGCACCACCTCTAGAGAATATGAGATACTCCACGTCCAAGATAATGACACAATTATTGAGACCAAACTTGCAATATAATCACCATGAAAATTTTGGGCATTAGCAAAAGCATTAAGGTGCAAAAAGATAAGCTCTCAAGCCCGACCCTCTATTTTTATATAGTCTTTGAGACTCATGACACTTGCCATTCTCATGCAAGAATGCTAATTATTTAATTACTAAATGCATAATATTCACCTACACACATGTCACCTCCATGCACAATTAGTAATTTCAAAAATACATAAAAAGTCATTACTCACCACATTCCGAATATATTTTCTATTTATGCTTCTGGATGTCCCCTTGACCCTTTAGTTTTTCATAATTAAGTGGGTATACATGAAATTGGTTTTTCCTATTTAATTAATTTTTTAATTATAAGTACTTTCTCTCTTTTATTTCCAAGTCTTAAGTACTTTTTCAAATATCAAGGTGAGTCTAATTTCACTTTTCCCGTTATATAAAATATGCATAGGTCTACATGAGAAATCAAATCATAGATGCATTGTTCATTTCATTATGCCAAAATAATCATGCAAGTCAAATGATACTTTTCTCCCAAAGTATACACATACAAAAACCAAAGTTGATACCAAGGGTGAGATCAAGTTAATTCAAATCCTTAAGTATATGATACCAAGAGCTAGGCAAGTGTTCACTACAACTCTTCAAGTACCCTTCACCAAGATATAGACATGATCACTACAACTCTTCAAGTGCATATAGACCGATACCAAGGGTGAGACTGAGTTAACTACTTAGGGCCTTCAAGTATCAAATTTTCATGGTGGGGGAATAATTTCACTATTGTGACCTAGTTAATCCAACTCGTTTACCTTTGTTGAGAGACTAACGGTCAATGAGGAATAAGGACTAACACTTTATTGTGCACCCCTCACTAGATCGTTGTGAGTGATTGAATCCATATCCTACCCTTATGGCAACATATAACCTCTAGGTAAAAAAATATATTTTTCAACCTGTTACATGGAAATGAGTGCTAGTAGTCTAGCGTGAATAGACAACCTATACCTCCTCTCCTTGATATTACTGATGTCACAACTCTTCATACAACCCTTTGCAAATATTATTCCTATATTTTCACACATCCAGAGACTAACACATCAAATAACATTGTCCAATAATAATGAATAAACAATAAGCAACAAGATACACATGGCGATCATCAATGTCCCAACCCCATCCTAGGTCCAAATAATCTTGACTCAATCCAAAGTCCATACGCATATGTGGTTCTTCCTATCACATTTGACAAACCATGAATAACATAATATAATTCCATCATATAAGCATATTTTCATTTTCAATATCCCATGGCATTACTTATCACTAAAATTTCATATCACCTATTTGACTCTTAGACACCCATACATCAATATCAAGATACAACTTAAACTACTCATAGGCCACAATAAGTCATTACATCATATTGACTTACATCATATAGCATAATCTAATCATCTTGTACCATTGCAAGGATATTAAAACATTAGCCATTGTGTGTGTGTGTGTGTGTGTGTGTGTGAGAGAGAGAGAGAGAGAGAGAGAGAGAGAGAGAGAGAGAGATTATCAAACCAAAAGGCTATATCACATCATCCAAAAGTGTATCGGTCAACCAACCAAGTCATTCCTGTAACCAAAATTCCCTCAAGTAATAACAACACATCAGTCAAATAAAATCAAAGAAAAAAATGGCACTACACACACTTCCTCTTTAGAAAACTTTGTCTTGAAGTTATAAGACACAAGGAAATTGTTTTTGCATCTCGGTCTCATTCTCCCATGTAGCTAAACTAGGACTATAACTATCTCATTGGATCTTTACCTGGTCAACCAAATGATGCCGAAGTTGTTGAGTTCACTGATCAAGTATATAGATCAATTTGGCCTTTAAGGCCCCCTTGTCCGACACTTACAAATTAATCATATGAATAACATGAGAAGAATATGAAAGATAATGATGCAATATGGAAAACATAATGCATATGATCTAAAGATGATGGAAATGCAAGATGATAATCAAGCTATCCCAACCTTTTGGTAATATTAAATGGCCCCATGTATCATGGCAACAACTTGGCTCCCTTTCCGATTTAATATAACTCTTTTGCAGTCTAACTTTCAAAAACACTTTATCCCCTTTTTTATAACTTCTATTAATTCTATGTGCATCTACATCACTTTTTTTTTCAATCTTGAGCTTCCTTCAATCTTTCTCGGATTGTTTTCATTTACTCTTCCATTTCTTGAATTACTTCTGATACATTTAGAACTTTGTCAGCAAGTTTATCCCAATTAATTGAAGTTCTATAGGGTCTACCATACAAAATATTGAAAGGTGCCATCTTTATTGAACTCTGATAGCTGTTATTACCTACAAATTCCACAACAGGTAAATACTCTTCCCAATGATTCTATTTGTTCGCTACATACATATGCAACATATCCTCCAACACTTGATTCACTTTTTTCTGTTTTTCCACTTGGCTCAAGATTACATGTCATACTAAAATCAAGCTACATTCCCAAGGCCTCTTGGAAACCAATCCAAAACCTTCCTGTAAATTTGAAACCTTATCTAAAATGATTTTTTTTTGAATTCCATGCGATTTCACTATCTCATATACAAAAACTCTTGCTATTTCTAGTGCTTGATAGGTATTATTCACTGGAATAAAGTGTGCACTATTGGTCAAAGTATCCACTACTATAAATATTAAATCATGTCTTCTCAACTTCATAGGCAATCCCACTATGAAGTCCATCAAAATCACTTCCCATTTCAATTATGGTATTGCATGCAACTATAATAATGTTTCTAGGTGTCGATGCTCAACCTTCACTTACTAACATTCCAAACATCTAGCCATGTAGTCTACTACATATTTATTCATTCCATTCCAAAAGAATAAAAATTTTAAATATGCATACATCTTTTTCACTCTAGGGTGAGCCATATACACTACTCTATGTGCTTGCCTGAGTATCAACTTGCGAATTTATTCATTTAAAGGTATGTAAATCCTTTTGTGAAATATTAATATTCTATCATTATCCAAGGTATATCCCCCATACTTGGGGATTCTCATTACTTTATTTTCAATTTCTGATTTTACTTCTACATGTCGTTCAATACTTTCTTGTAATTCCAATATATTTTCTCTAAGATTCATCCTTAAAGGTTAAATTGAGAAGATTTGAGGTATTTTACTCAAGGCATATGCTACCTTGTTTAATGTTCCTTTAATGTAGGATATGTTGAAATCATACTTACTTAATAATTCCGGCCATCTTCTTTGTCTATCATTTAGGTTGCATTGCATAAATATATGTTGAAGTCCATGGTGGTTTGTCTTGGTTCAATCTTCAGTTCAAATTTTCTTCCTACCAAATAATTCCTTCAAAGATTCAACACATGCACTATTGTAGCAAGTTCTAAGTTACGTGTCAAACAATTCTCTTCATGCAATCTAAGATTTCTTGAACTATGGGAAATCACCCTACCTTCTTACATTAGTACTCTTCCTAACCCTTCTTTCAAAGCATTAGTACACACCAGAAAATCATGATCCATGTCTGGTACCTTTAGTATGGGAGTTGTTGTCAACAATTGTTTTAAGCTTGTTGAGCACCTACTCACATTGCTCCATCCATGCAAATTTATTATCTTTCTTTTGCAACTACGTAATTGGATTTTCAATCTTTGAAAATCCTTCTTGAAACCTCCTATAATACTCGACTAATCCCATAAATCTACATACCTCTTGTACGTTCGTAAGCACCAACCAATTTATACTAGCCTTTATCTTTGCTAGATCCACAACAATTCCTTCTCTTGAAATTATATGACCCAAATAACAAATCTCTGATTCAAAAAATGATTCATAGTTAGAGAGTTTAGCATGCAACTTATGCTCTCTAAGACATGGAAATACTAGAATTAAATGATCTTTGTGCTCCTCTAGTGTTCTTGAATATATCACAAATATCATCCAAAATCACTTAGATGAACTTATGTCTAAACACCCCAATTCATCAAACTCATAAGCACAACCAACACATTTATCAACCCAAATGGCTCTACTACAAACACAAAATGACTGAAATATGCCTTAAACATTTTCTTAGCAATGTACTCTTCCCTAATTTTCAATTGATGATATCTTGATCTGAAGTCAATCTTTGAAAGACAATTTTCCTTTTCATTTGATCAAACAAATCATCAATCTTGGGCAACATATACTAGTTTCTTATGGTTTCTTTGTTCGTCTGTCAATAATAAGTGCAAAGCCTCCACAATCCATATTTCTTATTTACAAAGATCATTGGTGACCCCAATGGTCATATGCTAGAATGAATAAATCCCAAATCTAACAATTCTTGGAGATGCATCTGCAACTCTCATAATTCTGGGGTTGTCAAGTGATAATGATTCTTTGAAATAGATGCAATTCCTAGCTTTAGTTCAATCATGAACTCCAACTCTTGCTTAGATGGTAGTTTAGGTAACTCTTCTAGAAACATGTGAGGAAATTTTGATAATACAAGATGTTGAACCACATCCACTGCAGGTCTATATGGTCTCAACTAACCATGCCCATGAGTTCCTCCTCGACTATTATAACCCTCTATACTACCTCATGCAAAGCACAAGGCATCAATATTCAAATCTTCAACCTAATGCCATAATTCGTCCTATAGACAAACTTGTTGACCCACAATTTCTCTATGTTCAAATATGGTGCATGCCTCAAAATCTCCATAAATATAGTCTCATATTCCAACACTGACCTACCACCCTGTCTCAAGGATTTTAACTCGTTCAACTAAACTCATCCAAAACATAGCATTCTTTGAAACACTCCTGAAATAGATCTCATGGTATCTTAGAAACTCCATACTTAACTGTGGTAATAAAGTCTTCCATCATAGTAATGCACTTCCTTTTAGCTATAAGATAATCGTAGACACCTTGAGATTATAAGTATAATCTCTTAGTGAAAATTACATCGCCATGTTTTCAAGCCATGCTTCAGCTGTCGCTCCATCATTGGAGCTCTAAAACTCTAGAAACTTAACTTTCTCCATTTCTCTATAAGCGCTAGCATTAGGAGGATTTATTGGCCCCTCTCCAAAAATATAAGCATCTGACATCCTTTTAAAGGACTGCATCATTGTCATAACTTCACCTATAGGTACATTGTCACGATCCTTTTCTCTAGGAGGAGGTGTAGGTTGAAGTGGAGGTGTGCATCACAACTTCTCGCTGCCCTACTTCCACCTCTTCCTCTTCTTATATCCATCGCTTCCCGAACATGCATGGATGTACAAATTCCAAATTTCAATCAACTGAAAACACAATCCTAATAAATGTAATTAGGTAAAATAAATAATCAATATGTAATTTACTAAGCATGTGGGTCCATATGCCCTAGCGTATGCAACCATGCTCTGATACTATATGCAATGCCCCTCCAAACATTAACCTATTACAATGGACACAACTTTCAGAGGTGGAATATGTAAATAGATACATATATGTATGTAAACACATACAATAGTACTCAAACTCAAGAAATATACATATGCATAAGAATCACTCAATGTTACTTGAAACAATGCAATTATAAATTCCTTACATTCAATTTCACTCTGTAAAAATTTCTCAATACAACACAATCATTCAATTTACTAAAATGCAATACAATCTACTCAACTACATAATTAAAAAATACAAATTCCAACCCACAATGACTCAACCTTTTCCAGTGATTTAGTGGCCCTTCAATGCTCTCTATGTAAATGCTACAAATGTTCTTAATAGGGCACTAATAGTACCTTAATTAAGGTGAAAAAACATTTTTCAAATACCAAAATTCCCTCAAAATATCAATAATGTGATAGCTGAAAGTGATTATTTTTGAACTTATTAAGATTATAGTTGTCTTATTGTTCCTTCACAATGATATGCTCAACAACAAGGAATATACAACAGTCTTAGTAAAACTTAACCAAGAATATAACCCAATAAATGCTTCCAATGCAATCAAAAGTCTCTTTCCACACAAGTTTTCCAAGTACAAATACATATGACATGAGCTAGCATACTATAAAAAGAGTGATATCTACCCTTAAAGGAATACTCTTATTATACTCTATCAATTATTTAACACCTACAAATGTAATCCACTGTGTCAATACCACTAACTTATTTTATTTTCAAATATAAACATACATGCAATTTCTTCAAAACTATGGAAACTTATCATGGAAAATTCTTCTAATAAATATAATCATGGCCCAAGAGGTATCAACATATTTTTACACATTTAGGAAGGTTTGAGGCCACATACATTATTGTTGCAAGCTAAATTATAAAAATAAACCCTTCTTCCAAAAACCCATAAAAACATTTTGCAAATTTTCATGAAAACAAGTATTTTTTATTGAATTTTTATGCCCAAAAATTTAGTATAGGATGTTCCCACGAGTGCCCTTAAGGAAAGGTACGAGTGAATGTGGTTGTGACTTATTTAAGGTGTAGGCACCCCTCTGTGTATGTAAAACTTACAAAATTTTATTTTCCATAACATTTAATAATTACTAAAATGGCCTCAGGTATTCTTTAGAGGTTCAGAAAGTCTAGGAGACCATATTGATAACTCTAAATAGAAGTTTTACTTTCCATAACAAGATGATAAATATCTGCAAATTTAGAGACTAAAACCCTCAAGGAAAATTTCTAAAGAGATAAATAAACACTTAACTAAATTTGCAAACTATCATACCTTGTTCCTAGATGGTTGTAGATGTACTCGTCAAGTATTTATCTCCAATGATTTCACCAAGAGGATTCTTCAAAAAATTTACTCCCAGATCCAAACATTGCCAATTGCTAGAAGCTTACCAGTTGACCATCCCGCCATATCCTTAGGGTACTCTTTTTCACTTGGAACCCCAAAGCCACAATGGGTTGTATGAAGAGAGTAAAATAACTAGAAATTAGAATAATGTGTAGCTCCTCTAGAGCATATGCGGTACCCCCCCTCCAAGATAGTATCATAACTAGCAATTAGAATAATGTGTAGCTCCTCTAGGGCATGTGAGGTATTCCACCTCCAATATAATGGCACAATTATTACAACTAAACTCACAACTAGATGAACCTGAAAAGTTTGAGCATTATGACAACCATCTAGCATTAGGGTGCAAAAATATGAGCTCTCAAGCTCAACCCTCTCTTTTTATATAGTCTTTGAGACTCATGCCACTCATCATTCTCATGGAATAATGCTAATTATATAATTATTAAATGCATAATATTCACCCACACACGTCACCTCTATGCACAATTAGTAATTAAAAAAACACATTAAAAGACATTATTCACTACATTTTAACTATCTTTCCTATTTCTACTCCTAGATATTCCCTCGACCCTTTTCTTTTTCCTAATTAAGTGGATGCACATGAAATGGATTTTTCCTATTTAAATAAAACTTTTAATTAAAAGTCTCTTTCTTTCTTTTATTTTCAACTCCTAAGTATTTTTCCAAACATCAAGGTGAGTGTAATCTCACTTTTCCCTTTATTTAAGATGGATAAGTCTACATGAGAAATCAAATCGCATATGCACTTTTCTTTTCATTATTCCAAGGTAATCATGCAAGTCAAATGATACTTTTCTCCCAATGTATACACCTATACAAACCAAAGTCAATACCAAGGGTGAGATTAAGTTAACTCAAAGCCTTCAAGTATCCAATACCAAGAGCTAAGAAAGTGTTTGTTGCAAATCTTCAAGTACCCCACACCAAGATCTAGGCATGATCATTATGACTCTTCAAGTGCATATAGGCTGATATTGAGGGTGATACCTAGCTAACTGAGGGAATTTAAGTAACATTTTTTTATGGTGGAGGAGTAGTGTCACGATTGAGATATAGTTAACTTAGCCCATTTACATCCAGAGAAAGACTAATGGTCATTGAGGAACAAGGATTAACACCTTATTGCATGCCCCTTGGTAGATCCTCGTGAGTAACTAGATCTGTAGCCTACCCTCATGGTTGTAGTGTCCCCTTTTCCTTTGACTTTATTTCATCGATGTTTTATTATTTTAGGGCATTCTAGTTACAAGAATGATTGAGTTGGTTGACATATACACTTTTGGATGATGTGATATAGAATTTTGATTTGATTTGGTTTGGTTTGATCATGGTTTATGTTTTGATATCCTTGCGATGGTATGCGATGATTTGATTCTATTATATGATGTGATGACTCATTCTAATCCTATGAGTAGGTTGGACATTATCTTGACATTGATATGTGTGTCTAAAAGTCATATAGGTGACATGAACTTTTAGTGATAAGTGATTCTATGTGATATTGAAAATGAATACATGTGTATATCATGGAAGTTACTATATTATGTTATGTGATTTATAGTTTTTCAAGTGTGATAGGAAGAACAACAAATGCATATGTACTCTAGATTGAGTTAAGATATGTGGACTCAGGATGTTAATGATTTCCATGTGTATATTGTTACTTATCACTTATTCATGAATTATTGGCTAGTACTATTTTATGTGTTTGCCTCTAGATGTGTGCAAAGACAATAATAATGTTTGTCGATTAATCTTACACATGGGAAAAAGGTTGTATGAAAATTTATGACATGATATGTACCATCAGGGAGAGGAGGTTTAAGTTTCCTATTCCTACCTACTATCCTTCTTGTTGTGTTTTTTCCTAGAGGTTACACGTTGCCATGAGGGTAGGCCATGGATTTAGTCACTCATGAGGTGTTATTGAGGGGCACATAATAATGTGTCAATCCTTATTCCTGAATGACCATTATTATCTCACTAGAGGTAAGTGGACTAGGTTAGCTAGGTACCAACCATGACATAGATCCCCCACCATGAAAATGGATACTTGAAGGCTCTAGGTTGGCTCAATCGCACCCTTGGTATCATGCACTTGAAGAGTTGTAGAGATTATGTCTAGCTCTTGGTGTACGATACTTGAAGAGTTTCTTTAGATCTTGGTACCAAATCCTTAAAGGCTCTAAGTTTACTTGGTCATACCCTTGGTATTGACTTTGGGTTGTATATGTGTATGATTTGGGAGAAAAGTATCCTTTGACTTACATAATTATTTTGGCATAAAGAAATGAAAAAAAAAACATTTATGACTTGATTGATCACGCAAATATATGTATATTTTATAAAAATAAAATAAAAGTGAGATTAGACTCACCTTGATATTTGGAAAAGTACTTAGGAGTTGATAATAAAAGAAAGAAAGTTACTTTTAATTATAAGTTTCATTTAAATGGGAAGAAAAACATTTCATGTGCATCCATTCAAATAGGAAAATGAAAAAGGATCAATGGAACATCTAAGATAAGAAATATGAAAGATAGTTGAAAGGTGATAAATAATATCTATCTATGTATTTTTGAAATTCCTAATTGCACATGGAGGTGATATGTGCATGGGTGAATATTATGTAGTTAGTAATTAAATAATTAACATTTTTACATGAGAATGGAATTTAGTGGCATTATCCTTAAAGGATATATAAGAAAAGAGGGTTGAGCTTGAGAGCTCACTTTTTGCACCCTAATTCTGGATGTATGTCATAATGCTCAAATTTTTCATGGTGATTTGGTTGTGAGTTTGGTCTCAATTAATAACTGTGCCATTATCATAGGGGTGGGGTATCCCATATGCTATGGAGGAGATGAACATTATGCATCTTAGTTTTTGTACTCATTTTATACAACCCATTGCAACTTAGGGGTTCTAGGGGAAGAAGAGTACCCTATGGATATGGTAGGATGGTCAACCAATAAGGTTCTTGAAATTGGTAATTCATGGAGCTTAGAGTAAGTTTCAAAAGGATTCTCTTGGAGAAATATTGGAACTAAATACTTGACTAGGACGTCATCTAGAACCATCTGAAAAAATGTATAATAGTCTACAATTTTAGTTGAAGTGTATATTTATCTTTTAATATTCATAAATTTTCCTTTAGGGTTTGCATTTATACATTTGTATAGAATTTTTTATGGAAGTTAAAACCTTCATTTAGAATCACTAATATGGTTTGTCAAGTAGTTTGAGCCTCTATAGAAAACCCTAAGTAATTTTAGCAATTATTGATTTCTTGAGTGTATGCGTGTGTGTGTGTGTGTGTAGTGTCCTATATGCTACTTCCCAATGTCGAATTTGGGTTTTCAAGAGAATTTGAGGGAAGTCTTCTTCCTCTAGCTCTTTCACAACCTCTACCACCTCTAAAGGACGATGAAGATTAATTGGAAGCATCATTCATGGAAGTGGAATACCACTTATTCTTGTCATCAATCTTCAATTTTCTTTAGAAGGCTTGATCCGATGCCACCTCATTTATTTTTAACAACTTTCATGTACTTGAAGGCTTCCAAAAAAATCAACGAGAGTTAGTTGTGATAAATCTCTTGACTCTTCTATGATAATGGTGTTAGGATAAAAATTTTTTGGAAGACTTGTTGGGTATGTGTTATATTCTTTGCACGACTAGCCATAGTGTCTGCTATGTTGCGTCGGGAACATAGGGGAGGATGCTAGCCCCCCCCTTCTGGGGTTCCGGGGAAATGCCTCTGAGATTTTTTTTTCCTCAAGAAACATGTCTCATTTTTGCCTCATTTTTTGTGTCGCCTTGATTTTCGTGTCCATTGTTGGGCAATTTTTTTACACATGGTTTTTTACGATGGTTTTCTATTTCCGATTAAGGAATTAGGGTTGTTGACTAATCTAGGTCATTGGGTTAGGGTTTTGGATGTCGTTGGATCCTATATGTATATTGTATTGTAAATAATGTATCACTATGAATTAATATATAATATATTGGTTTTCCCGGTTTGGGATTCCAAGGGAAAAATCTCTGTGTAACGCTTGTATTTTCCATTGTATCTTTTCTGTTCTTTTACTAAAAATATGTTTGTAGTAATTAACTATACAAAGTTAAAATCTACATTTGGTATCAGAGCTTTGTTGGCTTCAGGGGGACTCCTTTGTGGTCAAGGGTTTGGCTCGGGACTATGATAAGCCTTGTTACAGTGGGATATCCTTGGTATTGATTTTTCAGGTGAAAATAAATGGGAGCAGTTCAAAAATGGAGATCGAGAAGTTTAATGGGAAAAGTTTTGAGCTATGGAATCTCAATATGGAATATCTGTTGGTGGACAAAGATCAGTGGATCGTGGTGGATCCAGGTACTGCACCTAAAGGAACTTCAACAAAGGACCAGAAAAGTTGGATCAAAAGGAGAAGAGAACAATTTGACTGTGTCTCTTAGATTCAATACTACTGAATGTGTCAAAGGAATCTACAACCAAAGATTTATGGGATAAGTTCGGGAAGATGTATCAGTCCAAGTCCCTAGTAAATAAAATTTTCCTGGGAAAGAAGCTGTATAACTTGAGGATGAGAGATGGAGACTCGGTGGCGGACCATTTGAACGCCTTCAATACTGTGGTAAGTCAGTTAGTATCTGTTGAGATTAAAATTTTATATGAAGATAAGTGTATCAGTTTACCGTGCTCTTTACCAAACTCGTGGGATAGTCTGGTTGTGGCCATAGGTAGTAATACAAACTTCCTTTAAGTTTGATGAAGTGGTCTCATCCTTGTTGTCAAAGGAGATGAGACAAAATAACATGGAAGGAAGGAGCACAAATGCATTATTTGCAAGAGGATGCTCCCAAGAAAGAAATAGATCTAAGTCCTCAAGTGCGAGATATATGTCTAAGGGTAGATCTGAATCTCCTAGAAAGTTTGTAAAGGTATGCTAGAGATGTGTAAAAGAAGGGCACTACAAGAAGCAGTGTAGATCCAAAATTGAGAAAAAGAAAGGATCTAAAGAAGCTCCTTCTACAAAATAAAATACCTCTAAGGAAGGAGGGGATTTGTACTTGGCTTATTCAAACACACATGCATATCATGAGGCATGGTTGGTTGACTCAGGTGCATCCTTTCATATGACTCCACACAAGGAGTGGTTATGTGAATATGAAATGTATTATGGAGGTAATGTTTTCCTAGGTGATGAATCAACAACCATCATCATAGGAAGAGGAAAATTCAAGTTGAGGATCATAGATGGAAAGATTAGAACACTAGCTGGTGTTCTACACATCCCATGTTTGTCCAACAAGTTTATTTTTGTAAGCAAAATGGATGATGTAGGGGTAAAAACAATATTTGAAAAGGAAACCTACAGGATGGTTCGAGGAGCAATGGTGTTGCTGAAGGGAGTTCGGTTTGGAACTCTGTATAAGCTGCAAGGAAGCACTATTAGTGATGGGTGTAATAGTTCCATTGTTCCTGATATTGGAGTTTAATAAGAAAGAACTCCTACAATCTCTGGAGAAAAGGTTATGTTGTGGCATCAAAGACTAGGACATATCAGAGAGAATGGTCTTCGACTACTACACGGTAAATGTACGGTTGAAAGTATGTCTAACGACTCTCTAGATTTTGATTTCTATGAACATTGTGTATATGGGAAGCAAAATCAGGTAAGCTTCCCCTTTGGTGCAACGAGGGCAAAAGGAATTTTACAGGTAGTTCATAGTGATGTGTTTGGACCTGTTTCGGTTCCATCATTTGGAAAATATGTGTACTATGTCTCATTTATAAATGAGTTCTCAAGGAATCCTTGGATATATTTTCTTAGGAAGAAATATGAAGTCTTTGACAGGTTTAAAGAGTTTAAGGCTCTTGTTTAGAATCAAACATAAAAAATAATTAAGGTGCCGAGGATAGATAATGGAAAAGAGTTATGCGGGAATGAATTTGAAGAATTCTATAAGAAGTGTGGTATAGCAAGGCAGGAGACTACTCCATATACACCTCAACATAATGGATTTGTAGAAAGAATAAACATGATGCTGATGGAAACAACAAGGTGCATGCTCAGTGGTGCCAGGTTAGAGCAAGAATTCTGGGTAGAGGCAATGGGTACTGCATGTTACCTGCTCAAGAGATCACCCTCATCAACACTAGATGACAAGACTCCACAAGAGGTATGGATTGGTAAGAAACATTCTCTCACACATCTCAAGGTATTTGGCTGTGAGGCCTATGTTCATGTTCCAAAGGAAAACAAGGGTAAGCTAGAAAAGAAGGATGAAAAGTGTATTTTTATTGGGTATAAAGATGGTATAAAAGGTTATAAGCTTTGGAACCTAGAAACTAAGAAGGTTGTGTATAGACGAGATGTAGTATTTAGAGAAATGAAGGATGTTGTTAAACAAGAAGTCCTACCAAGTAAGGAAGAACCACATAAAATAGAGTTTGATTTAAAGGATGATGAATCAGACTCTATAGAAGAACATGAATTAGAAGAAGAAGATCCTCACACTCCAGTATTAAGGAGATCGGTTCGAGAAAGAAGGCTACCAACAAGGTATACTCCATATGATTTCCATTCACATTTTGCTTTGTATATTACTAATGATGATCCTAGAACTGTCTGTCGACGTTTTAGATCCAAATCAGGACCCATCTTCAGGACAATGAGCCTAGGTTAAGAAGATGGGAAGAGTTGGTATAAATAATGGAAGTGTGGGAAAGATTTAGGTGTCGGCTAGGTTTTTGTAGAATTATTTAATAAATTAAATTATTTGTTAAGATTTTTAGGGTTTCTTATTTTGTTTATTTAAGGTTTATAATAATTTATTATTAATTTAAGGTTTTTAATATTTATTTATGTTCTAGGGTTTAGTTAATAGGTATTAAGTGAATTATTTAAGTTATTTTAGGGTTAAGGTATAATCTAACCAATCTAAGGTCGAGGTATGAACTAAATATTTGATAGAATTAATTGTTTGTTTGAGTTAATATTAGGGTTTCTTATTTTGGTCGTTTTGGTTATAAGGTATATAATGAATTATTATTAATGTTATGTTGGTTATGTCTTTATTTTAATTACTCTATTCTAGGGTTTAATTATAGGTATTAAGTAATTACTAAGTTATTCGGATTTGTCCTTATGTTATTCTATATTCTAAATGTTTATTAATTCAAGGTTAATTTTATATATTAATCAATTATGTTCATAATAGGGTGTTAAACCCTAATATTGGCTCATTACCCCTTAATTGGGGCATATTATATTAGTAATGTTATTTTATTTATGTCGGCTTTAGGCCATTAGTTGTAATTATACCTCCTAGTCTCC
>JZKD02S0111490.1:196435-225003 GCA_000966675.3 Picea glauca
GATTATTGTAAGTGACAGAGATCCCATCTTCACTGGACATTTTTGGACATAATTATTTTCTTGTTTAGGTACTCAATTGGATCATAGCTCATCCTATCATCCTCAATCTGATGGAAAAACCAAGATAGTGAACAAATGTCTAGAAGGCTACCTTCATTGCTTTGTCTCTGATAAACAAACACAATGGTTCAAATGGTTACCCTTGGCAGAATGGTGGTATAACACTTCCTTTCATACCGCAACAAAAATGACACCATTTATGACACTCTATGGATAACTTCATCTAAGGGGATTTTAGTGAAAATGGAGACTACATCAAAGCTTATGAGGGTGTCTTGAGGCCTTACCTTTTCATTTTTGATGATATTAATAAATTCATTGGAGTCTTTAATGAAAGAGTTGGTGTGGCCTACTAGAGGGCTAAGGATCTTAGCTACGTGTTTAACTAGCTCATAGGTTGGTGAATCTATGGTATTCACTATGGTTTTAAGAGGGATGTCTTCATTAAAATCCCTCCTAATCATATTCTTAACATTAATATTAATATTAGAAATCTAAGACAACTTAATAACCTCTCAAATAACTTAACCCTATTATGAACATAATTGATTAATATCTAAAATTAACCTTGAATTAATAAACATTTAGAATATAGAATAACATAAGGACAAACCCTAATAACATAATAATTACTTAATATCTATAATTAAACCCTAGAACACAATAAATAAAATAAAGACATAAACACCATAACATTAGTAATAATTCATTATATATCTTATAACCAAAACAACCAAAATAAGAAACCCTAATATTAACTCAAACAAACAATTAATTCTATCAAATATTTAGTTTATACCTCGACCTTAGATTGGATAGATTATACCTTAACCCTAAAATAACTTAAATAATTCACTTAATACCTATTAACTAAACCCTAGAACATAAATAAATATTAAAAACCTTAAATTAATAATAAATTATTATAAACCTTAAATAAACAAAATAAGAAACCCTAAAAATCTTAACACATTATTTAATTTATTAAATAATTCTACAATAACCTAGCCAACACCTAATCTTTCCCACACTTCAAGTATTTATACCATCTCTTCCCATATTCTTAACCCAGGCTCATTGTCTTGAAGATAGATCTTGATTTGGATCCGAAACGTCGACTGTCTATTGACAAAACTGTGGCTATTCCGATCAAAACCAAAAATCCCAACCACATAAATCTCACTAATCAGATCCTAGAACTGTCAGGGAGGCAGTGGATTCATAGGATGGAAATCTCTGGAAAAAGGCCATGGATGAAGAAATGGTAGCCTTGGATAAGAATGAGGCTTGGGATCTAGTGGAGTTGCTGACTAGAAGAAAGCCCGTTGGAAGCAAATGGGTATTTAAAAAGAAGCTGAATGTAAAAGGAAAAGTGGAGAAATACAAAGCTCGATTAGTAGCAAAGGGTTATTCCCAGGTTGAGGGAATTGATTTTGGTGAGATTTTTTCTCCTGTTGCAAAGTTAACTTCTATAAGATTTCTGTTATCTATTACTGTTGCATTTGATTTTGAAGTAGAATAGATGGATGTGAAGAAAACATTCCTACTTGGGGATCTGGAAGAAGAAATCTATATGAAGTAGCCATAATGCTTTGTTGTGAAGGGAAAGAAAGAGTTAGTATGCAAGATGAAAAAGTCTTTGCATGGTTTAAAACAATCACCAAGGATGCGGTATAAAAAAATTCATACTTATATGATGGGACTTGACATTACAAGAAGCAAAGAGGATCACTGTGTGTATTTTAAATTAATTGGTGATCATTTCTTGCTTTGTTCTCTTAGTTCTACTGGCACAACCTTCAAATATTGTCTTAATTAGAATTCATGAATGAAGTTCCAGCTGAGGCAATGTTTATTGGATTTTCCTTGACATCTCCTATTATGGGGACTTGCGTAAGGACTAAGATCAACATTTCTTGATTTGTCGATACTTTCTTTACTTTCTCTTGCATGATATTGCCAGACTTGCTGTCATAAGTGAAGCTTGTTAAGTTTGACACCTCGCTTGGTTGAAATGGAGCCCATAGCCATAGTCCTAAACCAATGAATGGTTTCTATATGCTGGTTCTTACTGTAAATACCTCTGGGATGTCAGTATCCATTATTTGAGTGTCATCGTTCCTAGTCTCAAAATATTTTTTTTGTCTCTCTTCTTCGAATTCCTTATAAGTTGCTTCCTTGGCTGCCTTTTTCGCTGCTTCTCTTACCACCACTACTTTTTTCTACTGTCATTTTCTGTTAGGCTTCTCTTTGAGTTGTGGCCTTTCCTTCTGCTTCAACTACGACTGCTACTTCAACTTTGGAATTCTCTTTTTCTGCTTTGATATTTCTCTTATTCTTGGCAACATCATTATTTTTCTTGTAGACCTTCTCTTTATCCCTTCTTTTGTTATTGACTGCCATTTCTTATTCTTCTACCGATCCTAAGTGCACATAGAAGGAAACATGAGATGAACCCTCTGTTGCTTCCTCTTTTGCCTTCTTTTGAGCTTCTTCTCTTGCTCTCTCTTCATCTGCGATCCTTCCTATGGGTTGACCTTGTCTCTGGAATATAACGTCATCATTGGTTTGTGCATTGCGATGCACTACTTCCGCGCCCCAAGTATCTATCATTTATTCCCAAAGGAGTCCCATTTTTTTGAAATGATCTTTTACGACCCCCTTATGGATATGACTTTTGAACCGTTCTTCTCCAAAATGATAAGAAAGCAGGGTGTTTACCTCTTCTTGTGATTTATTGGTGTTTGAGAAGAGGTAGGTTCCTACATATAGAAGAAGCAGGTGCCTATATACCCTAGTAAAATGTCCCTCCTACTCGATGGATAATAGTTTGATACACTACTTCCAGGAGCACTAATTTTTCTGGCACAAACTAGGGAAGCAGATGAGGGGGATTCATAGAGCAGAACACCCTTATATAAGTTCCATGTTCCATGAGATATCAATCCCCGATTATTCTTATGACATATATCACCTTATCAATCATGCATGGGGGAATTATGAAAAATATCAATTCATATAGGGGAGTTAATAAATGCTCACATATCTTCTGATATTGTGTTTGGTACTTGTGCTCCCAGAGACTTTGTAGTATATGTGGATTACTAGGTCTGAGGCTTGCCATATCCATCCCATCCTTGGGTACTGATGGGCCACACACATAATGTCCAGGAGGTAGGAGGACGTATGGAAACTTGGGAAGGTCTCGGGCCATGATTGTATGACTGTGGTTAGAGTTACTATCAAATTTGTTGATAAAATTTCATCCCAGTTCAAAAAAAATCCATTGTATGAAAATAATAGATCAATAGAATGTACGGTAGGGAGAACTGGGATGCATCTAGTTCACTGTACAACCGACACAAGATAGCAACCATATATTGATAGGGCCTCCTCAAGGAAATTGTGGGGTTACCTCCCTTGGGCATGTGCTTGAATTGTTTATCAGGTTTGTACCACTTGGGGAATAGTTCTCTAACTGTGTGTTGGAACTCATCAAGAAGCATATTGTCTAGATTTTTCACTCCTTTGTCGAGGTGATAAATTTTTTCCAGGTCCTCGGGTTGAAATGATGCTATTTGTTCCCTCCTAGCATTGTGAATGAATCTATTTCCCATATCAACATGTTTTATGATCCAACTGATGGAATCAACAGAAGGGAAGAAAATAGTGTGGGCTGCGACTCTGAATATTCTAGATCTCCATATATTTATGAATATCTTCAACTCATCTTGGTCTTTGGATTCGATGGGGAAATTTGATTTTTTAAACATGCAATACACATCTCCCTGCTTGAGTATCTCTCCCTCCTTTTCTAAGAGTCCAAAGGTGTCATCATATGTGGCTCTTGTTGATTAATTGGGTTGGTTTTCATTGATGTCAACCCTTGAAGAAAGTCTGGTAGCGAATTCCAATAGCACAAAGGTTTGGGTAATGGACCAAAGTTTTTTTTATGGATAATGGTATGAGTTTTGATATATTTGAAGGTAAGACTATTCTAGATGGATAGTACATGTCATGCCATTTCCGTTGGTATGTGCAACGTCACATAACTCCTCACGGTTAGAGATTTATGGCCATGCGAAGTTGGAGAACCCTCATGAGTCATCTAGAAGCCCCAAAAGGTCAAAGTAGTCAAAGTGTTTGCAAAAGAAATTATTTAAATAATAAAGTTAATGGAGAACTCCCTAAAATAAAGAAAGTGGGATGCTACATGAAAGTATAAATAAGAGGCAACTCTCTCTCATTTAATCACACTTGAACCTATTGAATATCTATTTTGTGAAAGGTTATTTGGGTAGGTATTATTGATAGAGAAAAGTGTGGCAGGAAAAGTGTGGAAGAAAAAGTGTGGAGGGAAAAGTGTGGAAGAAAAAATGTGGTAGGAAAAATGCGACAAAAAAAGTGCGGCAAAAAAAAATCTGACAGAAAAATTGCGACAGAAAAATCACGGCAGAAAACGTGTGACAGAAAAAGTATGGCAGAAAAATCATGACAGAAAAACCGCGGCAGAAAAAGTGTGGCAGAAAAAGTGCAGCAGAAAAATCATGGTAGGAACATGGTTGGGATCTATTTATGAGAGATATGACACATCTTGTTTGAGGTATGTTTTGTGAGATAGGTTTAATCTCTTGACATGGTATTGGATGTTCAATATTGTTGCATATATCATATTTGTTGAGGGATACAGTTGGTATTTGACATATATGTATTGGTCTTTTGGTTGTGATGTGTTGCTGAAATTGTTGGTTTAGCTTGAGGCTACATAACAGTGAGGTTGTGGCACATGGTTTGATGTAAGGGTTTATGGTATTTGGTTTATGGATAGAGTGATGAATTGTTAGATAAATTTTGATGGTTATATTGGTGTATGTCTTTGGTATATGGTTGAGGTACATGTTGGGTACATGGTTGATACAAGTAGTTGATGAGTTGGCACATACATGAGGTGTATAGTTGATGATGTTGGTAAATCTTGATGAGTCAAGGTTGATGCATGGTTTATGCATGGCACATGTTGGTTCAGGTTATTGGTATAGGTGTTTTGTGCAGGTTGATTGGTACATGTTGTTACAGGTTATTGGTACAGGTTGACAGTGACAGGTTGACAATGCCAGTGGTTGATTCAGTGAAAGTGACAGGTTGTCTACATTTGCAATTTATATTTTAGGGTAGTTGGACGAGGAAAGGATAGGTGGTTGTATCCACCTTTCGGTTGTAGCCGAAGAACTTAGATAGTTGTAGCCTCCTTCTGGTTGTAGCCAGAGAATTGGGGAGTTGGATCTTCCCTCAGGTTGTAGCTTGAGAAACTAGGGGGTTGGAGCCTCCTTCTAGTTGCAGCTGGTAAACAAAGGAATTTTTTTCTTCTAATGAATGTCATTCTTCAAGACATATAAGAAAAAACATTCTGTGGTTTTCTCCCACTTTGGGTTTCCATGTAAAAACATTGGTGTACTATGTATGTGTATGATTGCTCATTTGTTCATTGTTTATTTACTCTGCAATTATTGGATGATAATGCTACATTGATATAACAATTGCATTATATGGTTAAAAAGGATTGTATTTCTCTATTACTGATTCACTCCCCCTCTCAGTAATCCAACAATTGGTTTCAGAGCAGGTTCCTTCAACAATCAATTTAACCATTGAAAGGTAGATCATGGAGAGAAACAACATGTATAAAAATGGAATACCACAATTTGATGGAGATAAGTATGTATTTTGGAGCAGAAGGATGAAAACATATATATAAGTAGAGGGATTTTAAATTTGGCAATCAACTATAGATGGATACAAAGAACCAACAGTTCTGCTGACAAATGAAAGAGCAATAAAACTCAGGAAAAATAATTCCAAAGCCACAAATGCACTTATGAATGGTCTTTGTGAACTAGTTTACACCAAAGTTATACATTTTAAATCCACTAAAGAGATTTGGGACAAGCTTCAAAATATTTATGAAGGAGATTCAAAAGTCAAAGCAACAAAGCTTCAAACTTAAATAGGTTAGTTCGAACAACTAAAGATGAAGGAAGATGAGGATATTGTAGCTTACTTCTTACGAGTCGATGAAACAATAAATGCAATTATAGGAATGGGAGAAGAAATTAAAGAATCTGTAATTGTTCAAAAGGTACTAAGATCTCTCCCTATGAGATTTGATCTTAAGATATCAAGACTAGAAGAAAGAGAAGATCTAGACTCAATAATCATGGCCGAACTACATGGAATGTTCACAGCATATGAAATGAGAACTGAACAGGAAAATACAGATATAAAAGAAGCAGCTTTCAAAGAATCCAAAATGTCAAAGCAAAAGGGAAAGAAAAAGGAAAAAGAACATAGCAGTAGCAGTGACATCTCGGAAGATGATGAAGAAATGACCAACTTTGTCAAAATATTGAACAAGGGAACCAATGACAGATATACAGGTAAGTTTCCTTTGATTTGTTTTAATTGTGATGGTATTGGTCATTTTTCTAACAAATGCCTTCATAAGAAAAAGAAGAGGAATGATGAAGATTACTCAAATAGAAAACAAACATATAAATGCAAAAGAACCACAAAGAATTTTTTCAAGAAAATATTATGCACCAAAGAAGACATCTCATCATCAGATGAAGATGAAGTCAGTGACAATGAGACATAAATAGTTCTATTCATGGAAGTAGAAAACTCTGACAAAGAAGACACCGAAGAAGAATATGAATACGCTGAAGAAGAATATGAAGAGGGATAAGTTGACTACTGAGAAGAATTGTTGTGTGCCATAGAAGTTATAAGAAGAGAAAAGAAGAAAAACAAGAAGCTACAAGGAGAACTAGACAAGAAATAAGACACTCATGAACTAGAACAAATGATCACAAATTTGAAGGTTCAAATAGAAGAAGATAAAAGAGTTGAAGAAGCACTCAAAGAACAACTAGAAGAAAGAGATATGATCATTGGAAATTTGGAAGAAAATATTGTCACATTAAGAAAGGATCTTCAAAAGAAAAATATGCAGAACAACTCAAAAGTTTTGGATGACATTATCAACAATAAAAAACCTCATCATGACAAGTCCAGACTTGGATACAATCAGACAAAAAATGGATCAATCTCCAAAACAACAGAGTAATAAACATATCCAAAAATCTATGCAGAAACAATCAAAGAGGATAGGAAAATCTACAAGGAAGATTATAGGGACACTCCTCCACCGAGAAGATTCAAATTTTAGAATCAACAACAGACAGGCCTCAAGAAGAAGAAGGATTCATAAGAGCAACTCTTTTCAAAATATCTTCAACCCCCAGGTATCAAACTATCTTTTTTGGTTTATGTTATGCATGTAATAATTTTGGACATAAAGCTATGAATTGTAGAGATAACAACAGGAACATAAACAACTTTGAAAGTCATAGAAAAAAGGGTTATCCAAGAAGGCCTAGTGAAACACAGAGAATAAGTTACAACATTATTGAATCATTGAGCACTGAAGTAGAATGCTACAAGTGTGAAAAATTTGGAAACATGGCCAAATATTGTAGAATGAAATTTCCTCATAGATAAAACAAAAAAACAACAACAATCACATACAAGAACCTCAGAAGAGAACATGGATAAGAAAGCAAAATCAATATAGCAATGAAGAATGCACACTCGCTCCACAAGCTAGGAAGAAGAAACGTGGTTGGTATGTTGACAATGGTTGTTCAAAACACATGACAGGTGATAAATACATGCTTCTTACATTAATAAAGGAAAGAGATGGACCAATGTCCTTCAGAAATGGTGATTCAACTTAAATCATTGGAAAAGGCACAGTCAGAATTGGAAACAAGAATACCAAGGTAGAAAATGTTCTACTAGTAGAAGCTATGAAACATAATCTTCTAAGTGTGATTCAAATGTGTGACCAAGGTCATAAATTTACTTTCGATTCACAAAAGTGCGAGATAAGAAAAGAAGGTTCATGAAAATTGATTGCAACAAGTGAAAGAACTTCAAGCAACATATATGTACTAAGTGAAATTGGAAATGAAAAGTGTTGTTTAGGAAAAGAAGATGAAAGTTGGCTATGGAACAGAAGAATGGGTCACATACACTTTGATATCCTTGTCAAAGTCAACAAAAAGGAAGCAGTTAGAGAAATGCCCCAGATTGCGAAACCAACCAACACTTTATGCAAGCATTGTCAACAAGGAAAACAAACAATGACCAGGTTTAAATCAAAAGAATATTCACCAGTAAGACCACTGTAAATTGTGCATACTGATCTAGTTGGACCAACTACAACAAAAGGTTTAAAAGGTGAGAAATACTTTATTTTATTAGTTGATGATTATACAAGAATGATTGCAGTTTTCTTTCTGAGGAATAAGTCATAAGCTTTTGAAAACTTCAAGGTCTACAAAGAAATGGTTGAAAATGAAATGGATTCAAAAATCAAATGTTTGAGATATGATAATGGAGGAGAGTTCACTTCAAAGGAATTTATGGACTACTGCAGCAGGCATGGAATAAAAATACAATTCTCCATTGCTAGGACACCTCAACAGAATGGATTTGTTGAAAGAAAGAACAAGACAGTACAAAAAATGGCTCGAACAATGTTAATGGATTCCAAATTGACAGATATATTTTGGACACATGCAGTGCATACATCGGTTCACATTCAAAACACAGTAATTCTTAGAAACAACACTGACAAAACTTCCTACGAGCGATGGAAAGGAATACCAACAAATGTGAAGCACTTCAGAGTATTTGGAAGAAAATGCTACATCAAAAGAGAAGATGGAAGAATGCGAAATTTTGACTCTCGTATGGAAAAATGAGTACTTGTTAGTTACTCAAGTACAAGGAAATAATACAAGTGTTACAATTTGAGGTTGAACAAAGTTGCGGAAAGCATCAATGTAACAATTGATGAAACAGGTGGATGCACATTAAAGGAAGAAGAAAATGAATCAATGGAACAACTTTACGAATACGAAGCAGAAGATAAAGAATAAATAGAAGGGAAAGATGAAGAGGATCAAACAAAAGTATAAAATAAAGTTCAACAAGTGCCTCCAAAGACACCTAGAAAATGAGTAAATAAGAATCATCCTTCAGATTAGATTATCGGAAACAAATATGCAGGAGTTGAGACTAGAAGAAGAATCTGTTCACCAGAACAAACGCACCTAGAAATCTCATCTACAATTGAACCAAAAAGTTTTGAAGAGGCCAACAAGGATGAATTTTGGAATAAGGCCATGGATGAAGAATTGGATCAAATAGAGAATAATGACACTTGGGAATTGGTTCCAAGACCAAAGAATAAGAATGTGATTAGCACAAAGTTGGTATTCAAAAATAAATTGAATGAATATGGACATGTTACAAGGAACAAAGCTAGATTGGTATGTAAAGGATACACATAGGTTGAATGAATCGAATTTGAAAAGACATTTTCTCTAGTTGCCAGAATGGAAGCAATCTGATTTCTCCTAGATTATGCATGCTCCAAGAATATTAAAGTGTATCAGATGGATGTGAAATCATCTTTTCTGAATGAGGAACTTAAAGAAGAAGTCTACATTGAAGAACCAGAAGGACTATAGTTGTCAGAGAATGCAAATTATGTGTGTAAATTGAAGAAGGCCTTGTATGGTCTAAAACAGGCTCCTATAGCATGGTACTCTAGACTGGATAAATATCTACAACAGGCAGGGTTCAAAAAATGAAGTGCAGACAACAACCTCTACATCAAGGTAACTCAAGATAGTATTTTATTAATTGAAGTTTATGTTGATGATATTATTTTTGGAAGTATTGATAATAGGTTAAGCCAAAATTTTTCAAAGGATATGCATAATGAATTTGAAATGTCATTACTTGGAGAACTATCCTTCTTTTTGGGTCTTCAGATACATCAAAGAAACCAAGGAATTTTTATTTCTCAAATTAAGTATATTAGATAAATGCTAAAGAGGTTTGGAATGGAAGATTGCAAACCAATTACCACTCCTATGCAAACTAGTTGCAAGTTGAGCAAAGATGATGATTCAAAGTCTACATACTAGAGTAAGTACATGTCAATGATTGGTAGCTTACTATATGTGACAACATCCAAACCAGATGTAATGTAGGCAGTTGGACAGGTGGCATGATTTCAAGCAACACCAAAGGAATCACATGTATTAGCAATGAATAGGATTTTTAGATATATCAAAGGAACAAAAGAGTTTGGATTATGGTATCCAAAAAGAAAGGATCTATCACTTATTGCCTAAATAGATGAAGATTGGGCAGGTTCCATTGATGATCGATGAAGCACCAGTGGAGAAGCGTTCTACTTGGTGTTGATATTATGGTAGCCATGGGAGGTAGTTACCTCCATGTGTAAACTTGATGAGAATAGAATATTCTAGGAAGCAATAAGAAACCCTAATTAGTTGGCTAATAAACCTAGAAGACAATTCGACTCAAGAGGATAATTTGTATTAGGCTATTAGCTTCCAAGAGAAGAATTCAGATAAAGGAAATATTATATACTATGTAAATAGGAACCCAGAATAAAAAGTCGGCCCAGACAGTTTTCCAGATTTAGTATAAATACAGGAGGGCAATCTTCATTCTGGAAGGCATTCTCATAACTATAGTATCACACTTGTGCACATTGCAGTTGGGCAGTTTTTTGTGCAAGTTCTGGAGAAGTTGTTGCCACCCGTCTATAGTCTCCGTCTTCTCTGGGTTTGGACTTTCTGATCAATTTTGTTATTCTTTCTTGGTGCGCTATCTTTGGAGAGAGGTTCACTATCTTGTTTGGCTATCTAGCCTAGGGTTTGCTTCTGGAATGATTCTCTGTCAAGGTTAAGGTGCTCAGGGGTGGCTTCGGCCTATGGTTGGGTGATAATAGTGATATTGTCTACGGTTAAATGAGCACATCCATTATATTATAAAAGGTTATGGGCCTACACCTCTTTCATTCAGTCTAACCACTAGAAGGGAGCATAGCCATAAGGATACTAAGCTCATTGAAGAATTTCCGCTAGGGTTTCTAGCAGGAACAGTTACCAAAGCACTGTCGCTAGGGTTACTAGCAGGTGCAGTTGCAGAAACCCTAATGCTCTCATTGAGGTACCTTAAGTGAAGGGATTGACCTAATTTATGGATATAATAGTGCGCCCTAGCCTAGCACATCTCCTAGTACTCTCAACAAACTAAGGCGTCAAGTTTCAGTCCTTAGTCAAATCTAGGATTGACCAAGTCAAGGCAACCATGACGTACTCTATGGAGTTAGAAAACAAGTTAGATGGGGATTCTAAATTCATAGCATGGAAGACAAGGATTGATCTCATCCTTGCCAAGAATAAAGTGTTGGATATCATGAAAGGAAATATTGTGGAACCAGAGTTTGAAGAAAGAAAAGAAAAGGAACCGTAGAATATTGCAGTTATGGAGAAGTTTAAAGAAAATGACATCAATGCCATGAGTATCATATTGGATTCTATAAAAGACCACCTGATACCCTACATCTCCCATCTTGATTCATATAATAAGATGTACGATGCCCTAACAAACATCTTCTCAGTTAGAAACATTGGACAAGTAATGAGTCCGAAGAATGAGCTCCATGACATGAAGTGAACGATGATGGTATCATAACATCATACTTTGTGAGAATCTCTCAGTTAAGAGATCAACTAGATGCTATTGAAGAGATCATTTTAGAGAAGGAATTGGTAAGCATAGTACTCAATGGTATTCCCAAGACATGGGATGCATTTGCTGCAAGCATGAACACAAGGAAGGAGTATCCTACATTTGAAGAAATTTGGACTTGTTGTGCACAAGAAGAATCAAGGATCAATGAAAAATAGAAACCCCAAAATAAGTACAATGATCAAGCCTTCACATTAAGGTTCAAGGATTTCAGGAATAAAAATAAGTTTGGCTCCAGGAAGAAACCAAATCAAGAGAAAGATATGTCAAGAATATAATGCTTCAATTGTCAAAAGTATGGTCACTACAAGAATCATTGTCTTGAGTTAAATAAAAGGAGGGAATCACATGAAGCATTAGTTTATGAAGAAAGGGAACCCTCAAGGAAAGCCAAGAAGGGAAAAACAAACTTCTTCTTCTAAGATAAGGTAACAATACTCTTCATAGTTCTTGTACATACCTTGTTTTTTGTACATATCTTGCATATCTATTTCCTAGAAGATAATATGTTCAAAGAGAAACTATACCTATGGAATAACAACAAGATAAGGATTTATATCACAATGACTAAAAGTCAAGAAATACACATGAAAGGATGAAGTACATAAAGAAGTCAGAATCAAGAGGAAATTGGAAAAATACTTGTGACACTTTGTAGAAGGCAATAAGGATGCAGACAAAAGTGTGGGCTCTCTTAGTTGGAGGGAGATGATTACAAAATTCCAAAATATGGACATGCACTCATGCATGAAGCAAGGATTAGGAGGGATATAATCCTAAATAATATGATCCACTAAATATGATGAAGTATCTATCCATGTTCCCATCAATACTATCAATCATGAAGAGCATCACATATTCAGTTTGGCTTTAGAAGAATTCTTCTTCGAAAAGAAGCCTTAAATTATCCCTGGTTGTCCATCCACATCCATGATCCTATGATAAAAGAAATAAGTTGGAATCTTCAGGGAATGGAATCTATAGAAAACTCCATGGACCTAAGAGCTAAGGAAAAGCATGAGGAAGAACATGAAGATTCCAAGAGAAAAGAAAAATCCAGAACAACCAGTCATTGTATCAAGAATCACAAGACTACCAGCCTGATATGAAAGAAATCAAACAGAGGAACTGAAAGTTGTGATGAAGAAGAGTGTATGGAAGACTTATGAATGTAATCATTGCGAGATCCAGAACTAGAGGTTCTCCCAGATGGAGGGAGAAGACTATGATGATTTCTTGTTCCAGTAAACAAGACATACCTCTTCATGAGCCAGTATGTCGTCCGAAATATCCATGGGTTGGAGTTTACATGCAGAGAAACCTCAAGGCCTTGAGGTATACCAGAAAGAGACTCTTGTATGCAGATGGAAGAAGAAAACTTGGTGGAGAGCCTCCAATTCACAACATAAGCGTGGTGAAATCTTTCTATTATAGAGATATTATATCATAATGGTTACTTAGAAGTCTAGAATGATGGATTTCCAATCCATGAAAAACACTCATGATGACAGAAGAAGTGCCACTTGGAGATGTTCCAGTTTAAGCCTTACCATGATGCCATAAGCTAGCAGGAAACAAAGGAGTTGAATCCAACCATTATATATTGTGATGATAAGAGCTATATGAAGCCTTCAGAAAACCAATGTTCCAGAAAGACCAAAGTACATTGAGATAAATCATTACATTCTCCGTGATGAATTCCAGAAAGGAGAAGTGGTTCTCCAATATATATCTCCACAAATGAGCAGGTAAGCAGACATTTTGGTAAATCCTCTGTCCAATATGAAAGAGTTTGTGTACTCAAGCTGGAGCTCGTGGAGATGACTTCCTTATTGAAAAAGGAAGAGATGAGTCCCAGGTTGGGAGGGAGAACTAATGTGTTATTGATTTATGGACAATCATTTTTTAGTTAGAAAAATGGTCCAGGATGAGCAGTTCCTTTTCAGTTTGGAAAGTGGTTTGAGATTTCTGAAGGACATGCATTTTACGGTTTGGAAAATGGTCCAGATCGAATGGTCATTTTCGTAATGAAAATGGTTCGATGGATTTCTTATGTACCATAAACAACGATTCCCCTTGTGGTTAACATAGGGAATGGTCTAGGACAGTCTCTCTTCTTGATGGTCACTCTCAGTAGTGGTCAAGAATATTGGTCCACCTCTTTGGACAATCATTCTTTTGAAGCTCACATTTGTGAGCAGTTTCAAAGAATGGTCCGTTTTGGAGGTTGGTGCAGGATAATCATTTCCTTAGGAAATGGTCTGGATAGTCATTCCCTAGGGTAGATTCATTCTCTCCAGGTTGTACTTTGTTTAGTGCCGAAGGAATGGCCCAGATAGGCGAATGGTCCAGGTTCAACAATCAGGGACATGCATTCCCTAGGGCAGATTCATTCTCTCCAGGTTGCACTTTGTTTAGTGTCGGAGGAATGGCCCAGATAGGCGAATGGTCTAGGTTCAAAAATCAGGGACATGCATTCCCTAGGGAAGATTCATTCTCTCCAGGTTGCACTTTGTTTTAGTGCCAGAGGAATGGCTCAGATAGGTGAATGGTCCAGGCTCATAAATCGGGACAATTATTCTTCCTTGAGAAAAATAGTCCAGATAGCTCATCGTTGATGTTTTACTTTCTCAGGGCAAATGCTCTTTCAGATCTCACAGATGTGAGTGGAAGAATGAACCAGATGATTCAATTTATATATCATAACAATGTTTTCTATGTAGCTTGATGATACGATTGTTATGGAGACTGTATGTCTCTGGACAATAGATGTATACTACTGTAGTATATGTGTTCCACTAATTGTAACTGATCAAGTATCTGTGTGCTACTTGGTGTGGCAATGTACCACTAGATTGTAGTTATGTACTACTATGGATAGACATAATTGTGTTCTATTGAATGACATTGTTCTGATCGCCTTGAAGACTATCAATATTGTTGGAAATTATTATCAGCTAGATGGATGATCAATGGACAGAGATTTCCCAGACGAAAAATGGTTCAAAACATTTATTATTCTAGGACATATGTCTGGATTAGAAGAATGGCTCTTGTGTCACTCTATGGAGTGAGTGACTTATCCAGCATCATGTTTGTTTACTCAGATGGATTATGGTTTTGAGAGATGATGCAGCTGATGACACTGATAGTGATGATGGTGCTCATGATATAATAATGAGATAGTCTAGACAACTATGTTGATGCTACCAGGTGAATGGTATGTTTGTGATCAATACCATTACCTTAAATACCTCCCTAGCTAGGAGGGAGTGCTGATATTATGGTAGCTGGGGGAGGTATTTACCTCCACGTATAAACCCGACGAGAATAGAATATTTCGGGAATCAAGAAGAAACCCTAATTAGTTGGCTAATAATCCTAGAAGACAAGTCAACTCAAGAGGATAATTTGTATTAGGTTATTAGCCTCCAAGAGAAGAAGTCGACTAAAGGAAATATTATATAATAAGTAAATAGGCACCTAGAATGAGAAGTCGGCCCAGGAAGTTTTCCAGATTTAGTATAAATATAGGAGGCCAATCTTCATTATGGCAGGCATTCTCAGAACTTCAGTAGCACACTTGTGCGCACTGCAGTTGGGCAGTTTTGTGCACAAGTTTTGGAGAAGCTGTTGCCGCCAGTCTATAGTCTCGGTCTTCTCTGGGTTTGGACTTTCTGATTAGTTTTGTTATTCTTTCTTGGTGCTCTATCCTTGGAGAGAGGTGTGCTATCTTGTTTGGCTATCTAGCCTAGGGTTTGCTTCCAGAATGATTCTCTGTCAAGGTTGAGGTTCTTGGGGGTGGCTTTGGCCTATGGTTGGGTGACAATAGTGATATTTTATATGGTTAAATGAGCACATCCATTATATTCTAACACTTGGTTAAAAGTGCGGCAACAAAATCGTAGCAGAAAAATCGCAACAACAACATGGTTGGGGTCTATTTATGAGAGATATGGCACATCTTGTTTGAGGTATGTTTTGTGAGCTAGGGTTTATCTCTTGAGATGGTATTGGATGTTCAATATTGTTTCATATATCAGATTTGTTGAGGGATACAATTGGTATCTTGTTGTTGGTATTTGGCATATGTGTATTGGTCCTTTGGTTGTGATGTGTTGCCGAAGTTGTTGGTTTAGCTTGAGGCTACATAATAGTGAGGTTGTGGCACATGGTTTGATGTAAGGGTTTATGGTATTTGGTTTATGGATATAGTGATGAATTGCTAGATAACTTTTGATGGTTATATTGGTGTATGTATTTGGTATATGGTTGAGGTACATGTTGGGTACATGGTTGAGACAAGTAGTTGATGAGTTGACACATACATGAGGTGTATAGTTGATTATTTGGCACATACATGAGGTGTATAGTTGATGATGTTGGTACATATTGATGAGTCAAGGTTGATGCATGGTACATGTTGTTTCAGGTTATTGGTATAGGTTGTTTGGTGTAGATTGATTGGTACATGTTATTATTACAGGTTGACAGTGGCAGTGGTTGATTCAGTGACAGTGATAGGTTGTCTACAGTTGGCATTTATATTTCAGGGTGGTTGGATGGGGCAATGATAGGTGGTTGTAGCCAAAGAACTTAAGGGGTTGTATCCTCCTTCTGGTTGTATCTAGAGAATTGGGGAGTTGGAGCTTCCCTCAGGTTGTAGCCTGAGAAACTAGGGGGTTGGAGCCTCCTTCCAATTGCAGCTAGATAACAAAGGAAGTTGGTGCTTCCAATAAATGTAATTCTTCAAGACATATAAGAAAAAACATTCTGTGGTTTTCTCCCACTTTGGGTTTCCACGTAAAAAAATTGGTGTACTGTGTATGTGTATGATTGCTCATTTGTTCATTGTTTATTTACTCTGCAATTATTGAATGATAATGCTACACTGATATAACACTTGCATTATATGGTTAAAAAATATTATATTTATCTATTACTGATTCACCCCCCCTCTTAGTAATCCAACAATTGGTTTAAGAGTAGGTTCCTTCAGAAATCAGTTTAATCATTGACAGGTAGATCATGGAGAGAAACAACATGTATAAAAATGGAATACCACAGTTTGTTTGACAAAAGTATGAATTTTGGAGAAGAAGAATGAAAAATATATACAAGCACAGGGATTTTAAATTTGGCAATCAGTTGTAGATGGATACAAAGAACCAACAGTTCCGTCGACAAATGAAAGAGAGATAAAACTTAGGCAAAATAATTCCAAAGCCACAAATTCACTTCTGAATGGTCTTTTTGAATCAATTTACACCAAATTTATACATTAGAAATCCGCTAAAGAGATTTGGGACAAGATTCAAAATATTTTTGAAGGAGATTCAAAAGTCAAAGCAACAAAACTTTAAACTTAAAGAGGTCAGTTCGAACAACTAAAGATGAAGGAAGATGAGGATATTACAACTTACTTCTTATGAGTCGATGAAACAACTCAAACAACTCTGACCACATTTGGTTCCTCTTTGATATGTCGACCTCTACCAGAGGCCTCAGTGACATATTCCTTGCTCGCTGCTTTTTTGGGAGCTATATTTGAACATGCAAGGAAAGGTGGGATTAGAAAATCACAACTAATAAGAAATTTAATATAACTAAGTAATTTCAGATACCTGATGACTCGCTTGAGATGATTCTTGGTGGGAGATCATCATAAGAAGATGATAAAATGATAGAAGGCATAGTGGGCAAGTAAGTGAGACTTAGAGGGAAGAAATTGTCTTAGAAGATGCCTCAGAGGTGGATATTGGAATGGTTAATATCAACTTCTTCGATGTAAATCAAAGAAGTTAGCAAAAAATTCCTCGAAAGCCATCGAAGAGGTTAAGGTTAAAGGCTCTGATAGGTATTGGGAAAGATGAAAGAAATGCCTCTGATGGGTCAACATAGATGTCAACAAGACCTTTGAATGATTAGGCAATTTGATGTTAACACTATCGATGGGGTGGAAAGGTTGTGGCATAGTTGGTTTTAACTCCTCTGATACATCAGGGGAGTTGATAGTAACTCCTTCGATGTATCATAGGAGTTGGGTTCAAGTGTTCCAAGTTGTTATAACATGCTTCGATTGAGTTTACTTGAACTTTGTTGAGGACTGTCAGACCTATTTGAGAGAATTCTCCCTATGGTATCAAAAGTTTCAACACCAAGATTGCTGATTTACCAAGAAATTTATTAGTAACTAGTTAAGTCTCAAAAGGGTTGAGAATTATGAAGGGTTAGGTTTGATATTATTTTCTAGAACCTTGAGAATGCATATGATGTGGGGTAGCCACTATATCTATAGTGGGAGAAGGCACATGTTGATGCCTTATGGTTTCCCGGTTGCACTAGAGACAAGTCCACAACCATGTAAGTTAGTGTCATGATACATTTGTGGTATGTCAAGCTAAACTCAAGAGGTATTCAAGGACATGGAAGGTTGGGCATGTTCGTGGGGTGAAGAGAAGGTGGTTGGCATGAAGGACAGGTGGGTTGGGTTTATAACATAACTAAGAAAACCCTAGTTTTATAAAAAAAAGGAAGGTATTTAGGGCTTACTTGTAATTCGTCAACACATGGAGGATCATGATTGGTTGAGGATGAGGAAGCTAGGGCTTGGCACATTCTTTCTTGGGGACTATTCTTTTCTCCTTGGTATTCAATGAAATAATGAAAACAAGGGGGGGGAATGCATATTCATAACTTTGGTGATCGCATAAGTAAATGTAGTAGTTGAAAACATTACAAATCAGCGAAGTTGTTAGTAAGTCCTCCAAGGTACATCAGAGGACTTCGTGGGAAGTCCTTTGATGTGCGTCGTAAGGCTTAACACGAAATGTGTTGGGGTCAGTCAGAGAAGTTTGAAACAACTCCTCCAATGAAACTGAAGGAGTTGACACTAACTCCTCTAATTTCATCGAGGGAGTTGCAAGTAAGTTAGGCGATGGAAAAGGCCAATCAGAGGAAAAACAATGAACTCACCAAAGATCATCCGTAGAGTTAAGGATATATCCTCCGATGTACATCGTAGGAGTTGAGGATAACTCCTATGATATACATCAAAGATGTTTTTATCAACTTTTTCGAATATCTGGAAAAACTTACCTCAAAATTTTCCAAGTGTTCCTAGTTTGAAAGATGAAAAGTTGGTTGGTTAAAAGAGATTGAAGAACAAATTTTAAGAAGTATGAAGAAACTATTAGAGGAGATTTTCAAAATAAAAAAATACAAGGGGCCCCATATTCCTTAAAGGATTTTGCAAATAGATTTCAAGAAAATGGAGGGTTGTAGTGCTTGGCACAACAAATTGAAACACATTGGGCGAAGCCTTGGATATTTGTAAAATGGTATCCACACACATATTTCTTGGGGGGAATGCATTATCATGCATATCCCAAGAGAGAAAGAATAGGTACCATAGCTCATGTTCTGAAGAGACAATGTTTGGATGGTGCAAAGGGGAGGTTTGGACCATGCCTCAGATCAAATCATCTTTTATTGATTTCTTATTCATATAATGAATGACCTAGGGGGAGGCATAAGGAGTATTATAAGGAAAAGAAACAACAAGAATGATGAGAATACATGTTGTGATTCATTTATCTAGTGTTTCTCTACTTCCAATGAGCGTCCATAGCCCCGATAGAGTCACTCTGGTGTCACAAGCCTTGCTCCACTTCCAGGGATAATCCATATCCCCGACAAAGATACTTGCATGTCCCATGTGATATAGAATTCTTTTCCCCAAGCCTTTACCTTTTAAATTTAATTCTTTTATGGTTAGAGAGATGTGGATGGGGGGATTCCAATTTTCCTTTAAAGGCACTAGGGATGACACCTATGATAGTGATATTTTCTAACTTGATTATAGATAAGCGAACTCCTTAAGTAACGTTCTATGGAATACTATAGATGTCTCTTCCCAAACCATTTCCTTTTAGTACAAACAATATATGCATCTGTTCTTAGGTAAGGTCCTTGGTTCCTTTCTTTGTTACAATTAGATGTACAATGCTCATATACTGATGAGCTATGTTCCTCTATTGGATATGACTTGGAGTGATGTATAACAAAGTTGTACAATTAAGGATGGGATGTGTTTGGAATCCAGGTCGTAGAGTCATTAGACTATTGGCATCAAATGTGCTATGATTTTGAATCATATCCAAGACTAAGCTATCAAAAATTTGAGAAACTCGGGATGGAAAGTTTTTTTTAGAAGAAAAACCAAAAATATAAAAATCACAAACTAGGAAAAGCTGAAAAATAAACAGAAAACAAGGCAAAAAAAATTGAGCAGGAGATAGAAGCGAAAACTAAACTTTTATTTACATACAAGGGAGGAGCTGAAATGAAGGCTAGCTAATGTAGTGCTTAAGAATCTGGCAATTAACATGGAGGATGTTAGCATCCCCTTGAATATTTTGTAACCAATAGGTACCTTGGCCAATTTTTTCTTTGATAATGTAGGGTCCAAGCCATAATTGTTGGAATTTCGAATGCTTCCCTTTATCTTCACGTGGATTGTCCCATTTGAGGACTAAATACCCAACTTGGAACTATTTATCACCAAAATATTTCTTATCAAACCAATGCTTAATGGTCTGTTGATGAGTTTCAAATTTTCTTTTATCCTTGGCACAATTTTCTTCTAGGTTCAACAAGGTATTGATACTTTGTTGGATGACAGGACATTCTCTCCCTTGACATTGTTGGGTGAGTTGTAGGGAAGGGAGGTATATGTTTGAAGGTAAAATAAATTATTTTCCATAAACAAAGAAATATGAAGAAGTCCCTATAGAGGCCTTAGGAGTGACACGATCATCCCATAGGGCATTTGATAGAGCATTGTGCCGATTTCTCTAGTGATCAACTACAGTTCGTTTGAGGATCCATACTAGGTTCTTGTTTGTGGATTCAACCAAACCATTACCTTGAGTATAGTACTTGGATAAGCACTTCAAAGTAATTCCTTTTTCCAAATAAATCTTAGATAACTTCAATGATGAAAAATAAGTTGCATTATCAAACATGAGAGAGTTAGGTACCCCAAACCTTGTGATAATGTATTGTTCAAGGAAATCAATCATTACTCCTTCATTCACCTTGATCAATGGTATTTATTTATTCAATCATGTAAAATAATCAATAGTGGTTAAGATATATCTATGTTGGTTGGAGGAATGGGGATTATTCTCACCAATGCTGTCCAACCCCCATTGTTTAAAGGGTTCTTCAACAAAAATAGGTTGGAGCGGAACATCAAATTTATACTCTCTTCCTGCAGCTTTCTGGCATGCTTCACAACTTTGTGAATGTGCATGGGAATATTTGAACAATGTAGGCTAATATTATCCAACTCTCAATATCTTGTGAGATTTTGTGTCTCCTGAAAAATGGCCTCCTGCAGGTCCATCATGCATATATTTAAGGACTTTATCAACGTCTTGTTTTTTGAGGAGTCAAAGTAATACTCCATCGTAGTTCTTTCGAAATATGATGCCATGTACAAGCTGATATTGTAGATATTTTAGTTTGAGTTCTCTTTTCTACTTAGCGTTGAGGTGATATGGAGTTGTGTCGTGCTGAAGGTAATACTTGAGATTGTTGTAATAAGATCCTTCAACGGTTGGGATGTAAGGTGCCTATTGTGTATACATATTTGGTTCCTCTAGCCACCCATCCTCTTCTTGATATTCATCACCAATATCTTGTGTCACTAGTTCTCATAGGCCCTGAACTTTAACGATGTTGGCTAGTTTAAATTCTAGGTCATACTTTTATAGGGATGCCATCCAATTATCTCATCTCTCATCCATATCTCTTTGAACAAAGAGAGATATGACCTCTGGGTGAGGGATGATGACTTTGGTGTGGTTCTTAAAAATGTAAGGTCTGAACTGTTTGATTTCTTTATGGACAACAAAATCCTTCTTTTCCACCAGCGGGTAGTTCAATTCAACACCTTGTAATCCAATGCTCATGAATGGGATGGAGTATTCATCTCCTTTCTCATCCTTTTCAGTGAGCACTGCTGCGAGGCAATGATTATACACAAAGGTGTACAACAAGAAGTCCTTAGTGAAATCTAGACTTCGTAGATATGGGGAAGTAACTATAGTGGCTTTGATATTCTCGAATGCTTCCTTATCCACTGGTGTCCATTTGAACTGAACATATTTCTTAATCATTCGTTGAAGTGGTTTAGCAGTTTCAATATAGTATAGAACGAAGAGATTGTTTATTTTTATAAAAAAGGATTTCATTGACTTATTACTATGTGGTGGAGGTATTTTCAAAATAACATTTTTTCTTTCTGGATCCACCGAAATTCCATCTTTGGAAATCACATGCCCTAGTAGTATTCCTTCTGAAACAACAAAAATAGTTTTTTTTTTGGATTCAATGAGATCCCTTAATTTTTACATCGTTCAAATATGTGTTTCATATGTCTTGGGTGATCTTCCCTTTTCTTTGAGTAAACAATGACATTGTTGAGATAGACCACCATGCTTTGACCGATTAATCCTTTGAAAGAAATATCCTTGAAATGTAGTGTTTGTGTTAATTAAACCAAATGGAATTCTTTTGTATGCATATGTCCCCCACTTAGTCTTCAATGTGGTTTTCAATCGTTGAGGTTCTACCATGAGAACCTGGTTGTATCATGAAAACCCGTCCAATAAAGAAAACAAATCGAATCCATAGACGAGTTGCAAGATCTGTTTCACGGGGGGGGGGGGGATTGGATAGTTATCTTTGTCAGAAGCTTAGTTCAGGTTCCAAAAATATATACATATTCTTATTTCTCCCAACTTCTTCCTAACAGGAACCATGTTAGATACCCAAGTTGAATGACGAACTTTGAAAATGATTTGGGCATCTAACAATTTTTCAGTTCCTTCTGGATAAAAGGTTCAAGAGTTGAATTTATCTTTTTGAGATTTTGTTGGGATGAATTGACACCCTCTTTAATGGGGATCACATGTTGGATTACATGGGTGTCATAAGTCTTCATATCATCATAATTCCAATAAAACACATCTCGATACCTCTTGAACAACTTTGTGAATGTGTGATTTACTGCCTTTGAACAACATGTGCACAAGTTATCATACTTGGGATGTTCAGAGGTCCCTAGGTTGACCGGAAAATGAATCATGGTTAAACTATTTGTCTTCGGATTAGTAGGCCTCCTGAACTTAGATTTCATATCGAATATCTTCTCAAGAGTTAAGACATTCTTCAAGACACAATTTGCTTTTTCTTTGCTTTCCTCATCCTAATAATTCTGTAGGTCTTGCTTATGGGCCTCATCATCGATCAATGCATCTTGGAGAGTATCTAAACTGGTAAGAAAGTTAATAATATGAGTATCATTATTGAATACTTACCATTTCATGATGTTATCTAGTATTGAAGGCTTGAAAATCATTTCAACAAAAAAACCATCATCAAAAGGTATGGACCTAGATGCTGCGTTGGCCAATATATCTGCATCGATATTTTATGAGGTATAGAAGTGATGTTGAATGCATCAAAAAATCATAGCATATTCCATACCTCTTGTTGATATGATTTTATATGTGGTGATAGGTAATGAATGGTATTTATTACCCATCAATTTTTTTTTCTTAATCACCGAATACTTTAAGGTACTTCACCTTGAGATCAATATCCCTTTTCAGACCTTGGACTAAGTTTTTGTATTCTACAGTTTTATTGGTGCATTCAAATTATAGGTGACATGATATGAGCGTATTACATTGTTCAAGATTGATCAACACACATCCTGCCCCGACTCCCTCTTGTGTCCTAGATCCCTCAAAGAACATGGACCACATGTCATAAATTTTTGTTTTGATAGTTGAGCTAAAACCTAAGTTAGTTAATATGTTACAAGAACTATTATGTGTTCATGGAAGGAGTTCATATTGTAAATATGGATATACTTCAAATTTATATGTTTCATAACAACCATGGTTAGTTTCCAGAAAAATAGTTACCCAAAAGAGAATGTGAAAAAATAATAGGTTTGTTCTTTCCTTTCAATTACGTTACCATGTGTTTAATGTGAGATTCACTATTTACCTGAATCTGATTTTCTTTTCCTCTATAAGGAAGCCAAAAATGGGACCAGTTGGTGGAAACATAACCTTCAAGTTTGGCCGACCGATCCCTGCTCAACAACAAACCATAACTCTCTGGTATGTCAACAACAACAATATCTATAGTTTGATGCACTCCAGGGTCAAATGCAAGCCTAATTAAGACATATTTGAGTTCTCCTTTTACTTTAACATGCGTTCTATCCAACTGCATGATCCTCATTTTAGTCATTTGTGGGACAACATTTATCTTTTGGAAGACTGAAAAAGTCATAATGTTAGAGGACACACCTAAATCTGCCAAACAATTATGCACATTGAAATTGTAAATTTCACAAGTGAGCAGAAAAGGTGGAACCTGTGACTTTGAGTACACGCCTATGCTTACTGCATTTATGGCTGCTACGATTTAAACTATGTGTACTTCCTTTGACTCGTCATTCGGGGGGATGTTGTCATTAGTAGCAATGATTTTTTTCTTAGCATTATTGGGATTGAAAGCATCATGCAATAGGTCACATTGTTGTGTTAATGAGAAAATATCAAACATAGAGATGTTGACTTTTGTATTTTTCATGTCTTCTATAACGTTATAGTCTAGATCATGCATGTTTGGGTTGTTCATTGTTTGGATTTATTTTGGTTCACATGTTTTGTTGTTGTTTACTATTGTGATACGTTTGGTGTTGTTCCCAACTGAGTTAAATGTACTTTGTTTTCCTGTGTTGGATGGAATAGCCTTATCTGCTTTTCTACTGATTTTCCCTTGGGTTGGGACATTTGATTTCAGGGTAGAAAGGGGAGGATTAATATCCCTCAGAGGGATATTTTCATCTTTGGAAGAGGGGATGATAGAAGTTGGATCTTTGTTGTGTAAATTGTAGTTCTTGGGAGAAAACTTAGTTGCTGGATCATCTTCCACAAAGATTTCTTCTATTTTTTCATCATTTGAGTCTGGAAACCAATCCAAAAAAGGCATATCATATTCTAGGGGGACTTCCTCAATAGTATCAGTTTGAGCCTCTACAGGTTGTTCATCATTTAAGCTCCATTGATCCAAAAACTAGTTGATAAATAAGGTCATGGAGTTAACCCACTAAGGGAAAGTCTGTTCTGGATGATTTTGTTGGTGATAAGAGCAGAAGTTATCGTTGTTGAAGATATATAGATTTAAGGAAATATGAGAGGCTTCGGTTGGTCTAGGTGGATTGTCTTTCCTCTTGAAAAATGTGCGAAAGGTTTGAGGTCTTGATGTTCCTTCGCCAACATTCTTCTTGAGGTCAATAACTTTGTTTAATAATTTCTTAGCTAAATTCACCACATTGTCAATATCTTTGGGCTCCTTTTTAGGTGGCTTTGTTAGGAATAAAGTTTTCTTTCCAACCGACTTGATTTCATCATAGTGTGGGTGATGATCGTAAGATCATAGTTCCCTTTCTATGATTTTGTCTTCATCGAAATTAAGAGACAAAGTGTCCCTATTAGCTTGTTTGACAAACATGCCTATAGAAGGAATAAGAGCTTCGGTGTAGTATTCAATGGCTAAGGACTATGCAAGGTTGTATCAACAATGAACTTAGTTAGGAAATTGAGAAATCTATGGTTGAATTACTTTACCTTTTCCCTTTTATCCATCTTAATTTCTACCAATTCATTATATAAAGATGTTGTTGTTTTCCTTTCTCCAAATTTTCCGATAAAAACTTTCTCAAAATCGTCCCAACTTCATATCGAACCAGGTGGTAGACTAAAATACCATGTATATTCTCTTCCCAAAAAGGTGTAAGGAAATATCCTACAGAACACATCTTCATGCTAGACATTTAGCAGATGAGTGGCTAAGAAAAAGTTGTTTATGTGGTCTTCTAGTGAACCGGGTCTGTCTGGATCAAATTTTGGAAGGATCTTGTCTGATTTCTAAGGAATTTCATGTAAGGGTCCTGCTAAATGTAAGGGAACTTGGGACATCCACCGCATAATTACTATCCTTTGGTCTTTATGTTCACCCATGATCTGTTCTAAATCTATTTCTTGTTTTTCACCTTCAAGGTTATCTTCAGGTTCGACAAGGGTATGGGAATCTTGGCTTAAGGGTACTGGAACTTCTTGTAAGGAAGTTTTGATGAGGTCATATACAGAGTCAACATAGACATCAGGATGGGTATCAGGTCCTTTCATGCAAATTTATTTCCTTCTTGAAAATTCAAAATATGTTGAAAAATTGCCAAGTAACTTTGCGTAAGCACATGTAATGCGACGAATTTTAGAGAAATCTTCTTGTGGTATGCAAAACCAAGTCTCTGGATGAGTTTTAGGACAACCTGTGGAACTTTCAAACTTTGGGTTCATATCTTTGTAGGCAATTTATTGTTCATAATTGATACCATGGAACAATGTGGGACTAGGCTTGTTTTCTAAAGACTAATTGTGATTATGCAAATCGTTTATGTAAGCCATAAATTCAGGCCCTCCTTCTAGTGCTAATTCTCTTGATGGGGTATAATTCTCCTTGCAACAGTAAGGGGTACTGCTTGGTACATGGTCCCAACTAGACTATGCATTGTTTGGTTTAGTAGACCCATCCAGAATTTGTCCCGAATGTCATTGTTGGTTTTGTGTTTTACTGGTTGCATTCTGGTCTACCGATGAATTGATGGATAAGGCAAGGAGCATGCACAATGGTGTTGGGATCACACAAGAATTATGGGCAGAGGCAATCAACATTGCAAAATATCTGGTGAATATGTCTCCTTCGTCTACGCTAGCCAAATCGACTCCACATGAGGTATGACATGGTAAGAAACATTCACTTTCACATCTCAAAGTATTTTCATGTGATGCATTTGTGCATGTTCCCAAGGAAAAGAGGAGCAAGATTGAAAATAAGGTATTCAAATGTGTTTTCATTGGACACAAAAAAGGAATGAAAGGATATAATCTTTGGGATCCCGCATCAAAGAAAAAAATGTATAGTCAAGATGTGGTATTCATAGAATTCAGAGGGAAGTCTGAGTCTGAAGTGGTTCAAATAGAGAAAATTCTAGAGAAGGTAAGGTTTGAACTGAGGAAATAAGATAATGATTCAAATGAGTCAATTGAATAAGATGAAGAGGTGGAACAACTGAACTTGTTTGTAAGGAGGTCTGAACGAGTAATAAAACCAATTGAAAAGTATAATCCATCCAAATTTCATTCCACATTTGTGTTAACTGCCACTGACGACTAGCCCAAGTCGTTTAGGGAGGCAGTCGACTCAATAAAGGTTAAACTCTGGAAGGAAGCCATGATTGAAGAAATGGAATCGTTGCATAAGAATGAGACGTGGGATTTGGTCAAATTATCTAGTGGAATAAATATCATCGGTATCAAGTGGGTATTCAATAAAAATATGACTGCAATAGGTCAAGTCAAGAAATTCAAATCTCAATTGCTAGCAAAAGGATATTCCCAGGTCGAAGTAGTTGACTTCGGTGATATTTTTTCTCTTGATGTAAAATTAACTTCCATTAGAGTACTAATGCCTTTGGCTACAACATTTGAACTTGAAATAGAGAAAATAGATGTGAATACAATGTTCCTACATGGGGACTTGGAATAATAAATCTACATGAAACAAATTGAAGGATTTGTAGTAAGGGGCAAGAAAGAGCTAGTGTGAAAATTGAAAAGATCCCTTTATGGTCTAAATCAATCACCAAGGATGTGGTATCAAAAGTTTGACACATACATCCTTAGTTTGGGATTTGTGAGAAGAAAAGTTGATCACTGCATATATTCCAAGGAAGAAGGTGGGTGTTTCATATGTGTAGTATTGTATGTCGATGACATGTTGCTGATCGGAAACATCATGGATGCAATAAAGGAGGTGAAGAAGCATCTATTCTCCAAGTTTGAATTGAAGTATCTCAGTGTAGAGAACTTCATTCTAGGAATGGAGATCAAAAGAGATTGATCATCTAGAAATATCTAGTTGAATCAAAATAATTTTATTGAAACAATCTTGAAATGCTTCAACATGCAAGATTGCAAACCTGTAAAGGTTCTAATTCATGTTGGAGAAATGTTAACTACTGAACAATGTACACATACACATTAATAAATAGAGTACATGGAACATGTTCCCTATGCAAGTGTTGTTGGTATTATAATGTATGTGATCGTTTTCACTCGACTAGACATTTCCCATGCAGTGTGATTGTTAAGGAGATACATGTCAACACCTGGAAAGTATCATTGGGAAACTTTCAAGAGAGTATTCAGGGATTTGTGTGGAAAAAAATATTATGTTATATACTCATAATCATTTGCTGGAGAATCCACAGTTGATGTCATTTTGTCATCGACGTTTCGAATCCTGATCGGGATTCATCATCAGGACTAATCGTCAATTAGAGAGCTAGCTGATCTTAGTCATTAATAGTTTATAGGCAGGACAATAAATAGATAACTATGTCGGCTAAATGTAACCCTAATTCGGAGCTAATTAAATGCAAAATTAATTATTCATAGATTTAAATGTGACTTTTAATAGCGAATAATATAAATAATTAAAGTTTTTTAATAGATATAAATAATTTGAAGTTTTTTAGGTTTTAAGTATATTATAATACTTAATATTGTATTGTTTTACATTTTAATTATTGATGGAGATTAAGGAATTAATAAATTAAGATGACAAGTGATAATTATTAATATATCATGAGTGAT